>BLJB01000122.1:0-94326 GCA_013423325.1 Usnea hakonensis
TGTCGCAAGGATAGTCAGAAACGAGCTTTTGGAATAGATATTAGTGGTAATGCTCCCAGGACTCCCAGGACTCGGGGGGGATGTGGAGTATGCAAAGTCTATTTGTGTCGCAAAGGAGGGTGTCTAAGTCGATTCCATGAAGGATTAACTACTTCCGATCATGTAGAATAGATCTAGATCATTTGAATCATATCATATAAATGTGGTGGAGGAATAATCTAAATAATGGTGTGGAGAGTCACATTTGTTGCCTCTCGGCGGTTATCGGATAACACGTGCAACCATATTTGTGGTACTTTTAAATTACATCTCCTAATCTTACGATACCAGCGTCTACTAAAGTACGACCTACCTAGCTTGTCAATACTTTACTTCATCTTTGACTTTCCAGGACAAATGTTGGCATGACAATGTTGGGACAACTGCATATATTGAGCCGACAAATGCTCTTCTAGATGCCTTAAGGCGCGGCACACACGCTAAACGCCAGCTTTTATGCCCAGATAGCTTTCTATTCTGTTATATTGAGTTAACGAGGCGCCGCTCCTTCCTCAGTGCCTTCAATTTCTGGATGGCCTCTTCCAGCGGTATCAGTTCCCCCTTCGATTGTGTTTCTTGGTCATCACGGTTGCGAATATTCACAGACCGCGAATCCTTTTCTTGAGCTCCCACCACTATGTCATGTCAGCTGAACCACTGCTATCGAGAGCCTTAGTAAACTTACCGAAGATGAAATTATATTGTGCTAGTTGCCCAGTAAGAATCTTCTTCTTCATCGTATTCCCGCTAATGTCGATATCCGCGTGCAGCTTCTGAGCTTTGAGTAGATGCTGAACCTCCTCAACGTAATCATTGACCGTTGGCATGACTGGGATGACCAGGATTTGTCGTGGACTTAGCCAGAATGGCCACTTCCCTGCAAAATGCTCGGTCATGATTGCGATGAACCTTTCAAAACTTCCAATAATCGCACGGTGGATCATGACCGGACGGGCACGGCCGGGACCGGGCGCTTTTGCTTTGCTTGAGGAGTCAGCAGGATTGTGTGACTTCGCGTCCACTGACTCGTTGACTTTGGTCTTTGAGCCTGTCTCCGCAGTCATGTATTCCAATTCAAAATTCTGGGGAAGCTGGAAGTCAAGTTGTATGGTAGCGCATTGGAAATCTCGCTTCAAGGCGTCGGAGATTCCAATGTCAACTTTGGGTCCATAAAACGCACCGTCTCCCTCGTTAAGTGCCCATTGCCCGCCGCCGGACGCTGTGAATGAATCCAGGGCTTCTTTCAGCTTAGATTCTGCGACGTCCCAGGTCTCGAGATCTCCGAGGTACTTCTCGGGCCGCGTTGAAAGCTCAAGCTTGAAAGGGAAACCAAAAAGCCCGTAGATACACTTGAGAAAGTCGAAGAGTCCCTCAATTTCTTGTGTTATCTATCGGCAAGTCATTTCGTGCATACAATCATACATCGCCAAGTTGCTTACCTGGTCTTGAGTACAAAATATATGGGTGTCGTCTTGCTGAAATTTTCGAACCCTGGTCAAGCCATTGAGGGCACCGGACGCCTCGTTCCTATGCAAAACACCAAAGTCCGCCATTCTAAGCGGTAACTCACGGTAACTCCGTTCCCTATGACCAAATATAATACAGTGTCCCGGACAGTTCATCGGCTTCAAGGCCCATGTTTTCTTTTCGACCTCTAGGCTAAACATATCGTCCCGATAATGCTGCCAGTGGCCAGACCTCTTCCATAAGTCAACGTCATACATGTTGGGAGATTGCACTTCCTTGTATCCACGCCTTTGGTATTCTGAACGCAACAATTTCTGGAGAGCATTGAAGATGATAGTTCCATGCGGGAGAAGAAAAACATTGCCTGGACAAACTTCATCAAAAAAGAATAATTCCTGCTCGGCACCGATCTTGCGGTGATCTCGCTTAGATGCCTCTTCGAGAAATTTTTTGTGATCTGTCATTTGCTTCTTGTCTGGGAAGGCAACGCCGTATATTCGCTGCAGTGAATCGTCGTTTTTATCTCCCCGAAAGTAGCACGACGAATTCTACGCGAAACAGCCATCAGCAGCCTGCCCCACTTCCGGTCGTCTTCACCTACCTTCATGATCTGAAATGCTTTGATTTTCCCAGTATTTTGGATGTGAGGCCCAAGGCACAGATCTACCAAGCTTCCACACTTGTAAACAGTGCTTCCTTCAGGAGGCAATAGATTCTCAATGTAGTACATTTTGTATTTGCTGTAATTGAACATTTCCTTCAAATCCGGGATCGACACGTGCAGTCTCTCGAAAGGCTGCTTCTCTTTGAAAAACTGTGCTGCTTGTTTCTCCAAGGGTACCCAGTCACCCTCTGTGACCGCTTGTCTAAGAGTAGTCAGCACGTCAATACCGACTCATGAGCAACTAGCCTACCCTCCGGCAATTGCCATATCGTAAAAGAAACCTTGCTCGACGGGCGGTCCATGTGAGAGCAGGCAATTAAACTGGCATTCGCAAGCTTCCCCCAAAACGTGCGCGCTGGAGTGCCAGAAGACATTTCGACCTTCGACAGAAGAGAACGGAACATAGCTGACCCGGCACTCATATTCCAAAGGCCTATCAAGATCCCAAAGTTCTTTTCCATTTACCTTTGCAATGACAACATCGCTACTGACATCCTTGTCCATGTGCTTGAGAAACGACCCTGGAGTAGACTCCCATGCTTTGGCGGTAACTGGCATTGCAGCTCTTGGTTTACCCTGCTTGTCTAGTCCGAGGTCCAGGACCACGTCGATCTCTGTTTTCTCCTTCCCCAAGATCTCACTATGATGTTGGCGCTTGAGCCTGTCGAACAGCTCGTTACGCCGTTCAATGAAATCTGGAAGTGCAGTAGCCACGGCTTGTGTTGCAGCATTCTTCGAAGGTGTTGCATTGACTCTCTTGGAACCCGGGGTGTCTTTATGCAGCGGCGACCCAGCCTTTTGTCCATTCATGGATGTTCCCCTGGAATGTTTAACTTGGGGACTCTGAACGTCAGATTCTGGCTGCGATCGTGCTGGCTCTAGTGCACGATTTGAAGGCTGTTTGGCATGTGGAGCTTTAGGGTCCCCAGATTTTTGGCGCAGTTCCGCTGCTGGGTCACTTGCTGCTGAGCGGAGTGCCAGATCATTTCGTGACTCATAAGATCCAGCAGCTTCTCCATTCGTACCTATTTCCATGACTGACAGCCTACGACGGTAGTCGGCGTAGAGTTGCAGGAATGATCCAGGATCAAACACAGGACTACCGAGATACACTAGCGGCTTGGCACTACTAATAAATTACCTAGGTAACTAAGGTAAGGTACTCAAAAAGGAATTTAATCTTCACCGAGACAGCATTCCCAGTATCAACATGTCTTTCCGAGGTGCTCCTCGAGGGCGAGGAGGAAGCTTCGGTGGAAGTCGGGGTGGAGCAGCATCACGAGGCGGTATGTCATGATTTTGTTCCCTGATGCACAATGCGACACGAATACTGATATCTTGTGCGTACAGGTCGCGGCGGTTTCCAGCCGTCATACGGACCACCAGCAGCTGTTTTAGGTGTGCAAAGCTTCTTGAAAAGTCTGGCAGCTACTAATTGACTACATCTAGAGATGGGATCCTTCATCCATGCCTGCGAAGGCGAGATGGTCTGCGAATCTGTTAATCCAAAGCTACCGTACTTTAACGCCCCAATCTATTTAGAAAACAAGGCCAGTGTTTATGACTTCATCTCATACATTTAACCTAATATCATTTTAGACTTCAATTGGCAAAGTGGACGAAGTTTTGGGCCCAATAAACCAGGTCTTCTTTACGATCAAGCCGCAGGAGGGTATAGTCGCAACATCTTTCAAGGCTGGTGATAAATTCTATATCGGAGGGGACAAACTCTTACCTCTGGAGAAGTGCGAAACTCATTTTCCGATCCTTGAGAGCAAAGGCTGACTTTCCTTAGGTTTCTGCCAAAACCGAAACCACCCCCAGGTGCACCGAAGCCGAAGCGTGCAGGTGGCTCTTCAAGAGGTGGTCCCATACGTGGAGGCCGGGGTGGAGGCCGAGGTGCTTCCCGAGGTGCGCCAAGAGGTCGAGCCGGCTTTGGTGATCGAGGACGAGGGGGTGCCCGCGGAGGAGGACGAGGTGGAGGTTTTGGTGCTGGAAGAGGGAGTCGAGGGGCTAATCCAAATTTCACGAGGCCTGGCTCCCGTGGGCGAGGATCATAGTGTATCGGGTCTAGCATTGCGGTGAAAGGCGTTCTATCATACGAGAAACGTACCCAAACCCGAGTTGGTTCAGGGCAATATTCAAATAAAATGATCAAGATACTTCCATGCACAAGTACTTTCACGTGGAGACCCTGATTTTAAGTACGGAGGAAGACAAATCCAATTGGAATTGATATTCGCTTAAAATGAACCCCCCGCCAAGGTGACCGTCATTCGTGCTGCTGTCAACTTTTCAACAGCCAAAACTCCTTTCTCCCTGCGTAACATTGACACTGTCCTATCCATTTCCGTTCACTCGAATCACTCTCATCATCATGGCCTCTGAAGTAAAGACCCATTCTAAGTACGACGACTACGAATACCCAACCACAAGCCCTAATGTCCAGAGTGGCCATCCTGGCCATACCACGCCACAGCAAGATGCTCAGATTTTCCAGCTGCGCACACAATTGGAGCAAGCAGGCTACACAGAGCGATTAGATACCCTATGCATGGTAAGCATTATGATCTTGGTGTCCATGCTCAAGTTATTTTTGACATATAATAGCTCCGATTCCTCCGCGCTCGCAAGTTCAATGTCGATCAGGCAAAGCAGATGTAAGTTACCGCAATTTGGAAATGACGCTTCTGGCTGAAAAGAGGCTTCCAGGTTCGTAGAATGCGAGAAATGGAGAAAAGACTTTGGTGTTGACGAGCTCGTACGGACCTTTGATTACAGAGAGAAGCCAAAGGTCTTTGAGTACTACCCGCAGTACTATCACAAAACAGACAAGGTGATTCCAAGGACCTATTTACAACACCATACAGGACTGATACTCTGAAAGGAAGGGCGACCAGTTTACATCGAGCAATTAGGCAAAATCGACCTTGCGGCTATGTACAAGATCACTACCGCTGAGCGAATGTTGCAGAACCTTGTCGTCGAGTACGAGAAGCTTGCTGATCCTCGCCTACCTGCCTGTTCACGAAAGTCTGGACAATTACTTGAGACTTGTTGCACGATCATGGATCTCAAAGGGGTTGGTATTACCAAAGTTAGCTCTGTATACGGCTACGTCAGACAGGCTTCAGCAATCTCCCAGAATTACTATCCTGAGCGGCTGGGGAAGCTCTATTTGATCAACGCGCCGTGGGGATTTTCCTCTGTCTTCAGCGTAGTAAAAGGCTTTCTCGATCCTGTGACAGTGCAAAAAATCCATGTTCTGGGTAGTGGTTATCAGACCGAGCTACTTGGACAGATTCCGAGAGAGAACTTACCCAAGCTCTTTGGCGGAACTTGCGCATGCGAAGGTGGCTGTACCTTGAGCGATGATGGTCCCTGGTAAGTAGATTCCAAGAAATCCTTATCTAATTGTCATTGACTGGCGACGACTTTACAGGCAAGACCCTAAGTGGTCCAAATCACCAAAGTGGGCACGTACTGAAGAAAGGAAAATAAAGTCCAGTCAACCAACAAGCACCACTTCCGCGGCTCCGCCTAAAACTGCCTGAGAGGCACGAGAGCAGGCAAGAGAAATCACAGGCGCAGAAAAGGCAGCAAGGAGTTTTAGGGATTGAAGGAGTCTCGAGAACGCCATCATTTGATGTTCCAAGCCGAGACTGAACCTCGACGGAGCTAAAAGACGGGAAAGATACCGAAGGCAATTGGCAGGCATTGCTGTCACGCAAGCGATCATAAATACATCATAGAGCTCAACGTCAACTCCTTCCATAGAGGATGAGAACACTCAAAGTTTGTCTTTCACCAGACCATTGAGTGTCGACACTAATCCGTCACTATCACACATCATACTGCAATATTCACATTCCGTTCACAGCCTCTACTGCTTTCTCCGCTCGTTCTAACTTGGCTAAGATGCCTGGAATTTTCCCCAGCTCCACCAGTTCCTTTGTTCCCTTTCCCCACATTCCCTTTATGTCATCTGGTCGCTTGCTGATTCCTATATCGAGGCTTTCAACATCAACGTTGGCACTCTTCGATTTTCTCTCCTTTTCGAGATCTTCCTCCCTCTTCAGCTCGGCTTCCAGTCGTTCTACATATCCTCTCGCTGCGGCCCCCGGTGCATCCCTCCTCAATTCAGCAATTCGAGTCGATTGAGTGTCAAAATCTGCATACAGGGCACGTAATCTTTCGGCGAGACTGGGATCGTAGGGTTCGTAGTTGCTGCTGTCGTCTGGTGTGTGACCTTCAAAGACGCGCTCAGGGCGTAGGAGGCTAAGTGAGGGGTCAAGACCGTTGAGAGTCAGCGATGGAAGGGCGAGGGTGAGCGTCTGCACTATATACTACAAACACGGAGGCGATCAGACGGGCGTGAACACGCCAAGTTTGCAGCGCACTGAGAAAGGCAGAAGAGGGGACTACCTCTTGGACGAGCTCCTCCACTTTAGATCTGTACGCGTCTTCGCCTTCTGGGGCGGCTGACGGAGGAATGGAAAGATCAATCTTTTGTCGAGCAGCACTCTTGATGTTGTCGAAAAGGTAGGTGAGATCAGAAGGCGACTGGAGATCGATTTTGCGGTGATGGGCGTCCATGGTAAAAAGAGCAGCGCTATGGTAGCGTAATAGACCAGAACCAGATTATCGGCTCAATCGAACAGGCTTAGATACACAGCTGGGGATCTCAAGGCGCTCATGGTCGTGGAGCGACGAGCGCGAAATGAGCTTCAGTCGCGGCAAACCGCGCTTCCCTTGTTTACTTTACCTTTATTACTTAAAGTACTTTAAGTAAAGTAGGTACCTTACGTAGGTAATTAAGGTATCGTGGCCCGTGCACTAGTGATACTGGTACTCGTACCTACTTTGCCCCTCGGACGGACTAGCTTAAGCTCCGAGAATACTGTGCTGCGTATTTATTCGCCATTGCTTCGCCAGCTCCTCCCCTAGATGTATCATTTCGACAGGCAATCGTGTCAAGGATATGTGGAAGCCAGAAGCCTTGGACGCCAAATTCAAGAAGAGCAATAATGTAGAGTTCAAGTAAAGTAAGTGGAACATCCACAAACATTGAAGGACCATTGCCATGGTTAAGTCAGTCAAGTGGTAGATGAATGGATAGAGAGAGGATCGATGCGTTTCATGACAATGACTTAGAGGCGTAAGAAAGTGTCTGCACTCAGTAATGGAATTGAGGGATCTTTACCCCTTCCCTTTACTCTACCCCTCTCCTTTTGTAAATCCCATATGAAGTTTCCACCAATCCAAGATCCCACGTTCGCCCAAATCATGGGCCAACGCTTTCAACGAATAAAACTCTTTTACGTCGCCAGTCTTGACCAACAATCGCCCTTGCTCCACACCCTCTGAGCACAGAAGCGTGTAATCTTTGTACCTCAGTCGCTATTCCCGTGGAATTCTCGAGTCAGTGAAAAGGCCAGAAACCGCGAATTCTCCGGAATGATAGTTTACTGCAGCGACGAATATACTATACTTACCTTGACGCTCCCAAGCCACTCCTTTAAGTACCCTTCCCCCTGATCACACTCGGCAATCATCACGCCGGGCGGATGCTTCCCTGTCTTTATATAGACAGCACAATGACACTTCTTGGCTGCTTGAACAACAGCCCTTATCTTCGTGCGGGAGGTCATATGGTGTGTCTTTATTAAGGCGCGGTAGAGCATCATAGTCATGCAACGAGATATGATACGTCAAGGCAAGCAAAGAGTAGCTGCATTGCATATGCATACATATCCTCTGATTGCACGAAAAATTGAATGAAAAATACAATGAGATAGTGCTCGTCTCAATATGATGTAAAGTATATGTAATTTTCTCGTAAAGTAAGGTACGTACTTTAATTTTTCTAAAATTCTCTACAAGCGCCGTCATGGGGAGATTCAAATCTCCTCACCAGCGCCAACGTGGTATCATACGCCTAATACTAGAGTGAGATCATCAAGCTCATTACGCTAAACCGCTTCAGGAATTGAGGGGAGTTAGCCGGACGTCTGGAGCGCTTGCGTCTTTCTAACGGCCCACCCTTTGACCGCAAGGACCAAAATGGCCCAGGCCATGAGCAAAGACGTCAATCCCATGGTCACAGTGAAAGGGAACATGGCATGCAAGTTGTAACGCTCCATAGCCGCGACGGTGTCCTTGTTGCTGGCCATGAATATCAGGCCTCCGGATATGAGGCAGAAAGAGCTAATGATTTCCGAAGGCGGTCGTGATGGCAGGTACGAGGATGGGGGGGCCACGTATTGTAAGATGTAGGTAACGGCACGTGCCAGTGCAAATCCGACAAAGAGGGTACCCCACTGCTTGTGGACCATAGTGGATACCATGGACGCTTGGTGATGCGCACTCATCATCAGACCTAAAAGAAGGATGATAAGACCTGGGAGAGGATTCATGGAAAAGGAGTATGTCTTTGGCGCCTCCGAAAACTCCTTGTTGATTTTCGCGGCTGGCGATATTAATATTGCTGTGTTTAGCAGGTTGCGAATCCACGTTGACTCGATCAGCATACCGCAGAGACCACCACCGAAGAACATGATCGTAATTGATATATGCTCCAGGTCTTGCGCACTCCATGCGTCCCCCCATGCGGCAAGATGCTCCAAGAAGACGTTGGATGCACCATAGAGGAAGATAACGAAGGACTCGACAAATTCAGCAGAGGGCAGCGCGGCCTTCCAACGGCTGACAACTCCAACAGGCGGCCGAACATTCCAAGCCCAGCCCATCTCACTGAAGCAGCCCATCCACCGTCCCAGTGTAAGGAGACCGTACCAAAAGAAAATTCCGCCTTTGATGGTATGCGCTAGACCATTGAATACGTTGTTGCCCCTCTAGCTGGATGTCAGCTTTGCCGATGCCTACAATGACACTCTTGGTTGTAACTTACGAATACACCTCCGTAGACCGCTGCGCCTGACACGATAGCAACGAACCCAAACAGCATGCTCACGCAATCGATGGTATGATATGCAAAACTCAAAGCTCTCATCGTTCGTTGCGATATCATAGCGGCTATGCAGGTGGCCACACTCTCCGCTTTTGTGCTGCGTAGGAAGCCTTGCTTTTCCGCGTACTTTGGATCCGCGTCTGCATGCCTATTCTGGTATTGGAGGAATTTTTGGTGCTCTTCGCTTTCCTGGTCGTGCATGGACGAGATAGATTGGCTTCGAGAAGTCTCTGATGCTGTGAAGTGACCGCTATCCCGCGAATATCGATAATCGTCTGGAACGCAGGCTTCCTGATGGTGTTGCGCCAAAGCTTCGATTGTTATGGGTAAGAACGCACTCTGCTCCTCTGCATAACCATCATGTTGTTTCTTAAAATTGACAGCCAACTTGACAAGCCCGATGATGCACTGCGCCGCGACGACCCAGGTGATAATCCATCCGATCTTATTGTGGGCGTTATTCTCATATAGATCAGGCGTTTTGAAACTGTAAACAGCCCCAAGCAGCAGACCAACGGAGTGCAGTCCCAAAAACGACAGCTGAGCAGGAAGTGCAAGCCAAGACCGCGAAACACTCAGAATTACGCCTACAACATAATGATTAGCAGTGGAAAGAATGGTTGCTGCCCTAAAATGCACTTACAAATGGGCAGGAAAATGATCCATGCAATAGTCATGATAATGATATGCCCCAACATGAGGCCACCTAGAGCTGGCAAGGTAAAGTAGCTCTGCGGCAACGTACTCGACGAATTCATGATTGCAGCTGATAGAGGAACTGGGACCGACCCCATTTGTGTCGATTCGGCATCAAGATCATCGTGGGCGTGAGCGAGAACCACAGGTGTTGCCGCCAGCAGCAGCAAAGTTGCGCATATGAGTCCGAGACTTGATCCTCGTACCATGAGGCAGTATCCTTTTCAATTTTCACTAGTATTTGTTTGCTCGTTGTTTCCCGGCTGCTGGTTGAGTGAGGGGTAGTATAAGTACTTAGGTAAAGTGCAGAGGATATGATAGGTGAATAGAGAGTCGGGTGAATTGAAGTTCAGTCGGCTGGAACTAATTCTGGCAGTTTCTCTGGAAGAAGAGGAAGGGAAATGTGATTCAATAAGAGGGGTGACTGCTGAAGGCCAGTATGCAGCGGCAGGCAACAGTGACATGACTTATTTGATGACATTGCCAGCTGACTCGGCACGCTCGGATATGTCAGCGACATCCTGGCCACGGTCGGAAGCAGTTGGATATTTTTCTCTCAAGAAATAGTAGTATTAGTAACGTAAGGTATGTAAGGATGCAACTTAGGAAGTTGGTCCTGGAAGAGTATGGAAATGTTCGGAGACATTCCCGCCAATTACATGTCAAGTCGCCGCAGGTGTGTACCTTAGCTAAGGTGCCAAGGTAGTGCTATATTCCGTACTACGTACCTAGCTCAAAGTAATAAGGTACTTACTTTACCTTACTTACCTCTAGCCTACAGCTCTACAACTTTGATAACACATTTCAGTCCTCTTTACGACATGCGAGCAAGCAGGAATACACAAGTACAAATACTGCGATTGGAATCACACATTATACATCCGAATCTTCATGTTTCACAATTGCCCAACCTGCACCCTCGCTTTATCACCGTTGCCCTCGCTACCCTCAGTCTCGCCCTTCCAAACGTGCCCCGGCCTCACGACGACCGTTGGAGTGGATGCATCCCGGCCAACGGAGTTTTCTGTGGTATCATATATAGAGGTCTTCCAGTTGGGCAAAGCATATCATTGGCATGTTTAGAACACTATCTGCTGACCTAAATGTCAACGATGACTAAAACTCGTCTGCCTTTGACGTTGGACTTATTGCTATGGCCAGTTACAAGGCAATTTCAATCTAAGTAAGGTAAGTAAGGTGAGGTAAACTGCGACTTTCGGAGTCTTCGGTGGCCGACAAGTACTCACATGCTCAGCTCACATTTCGGCAGCGCTCAACAGTCCGCCCCGATAAATTACTTTACTGTCAGAAAAAGTTTGTGACTCACTTCGCTTGTCTCCGCCGGCTTCCGGCTCCTCGAGGACGACCACAAAATCACATGCAACTGGATCATATGCTAGCTTTGCCAAGCTTCTAGATCACTGAGCTGTTTCGCTGCCTCAAATAACGAGAGCTATCTTGTCATCATATCCTTTATTTATAACAGCAATGATTCACTACTCGCGCTGCCGGGCAAATCATTGTGGCCGTGGCAAGGGAGTCAAGCGTAGAAATAAAGAAGAGATTACACGCTGTCTATGTGCCTTTTCGCCATGACCAAGCCTCGCATTCAAAGGATGCGTAGCACCTAAAGGCATTGCTGAGTCGATTCTGACAATGTTGAGGATCAAAGGTGGTTGTTGTGACTCCAGGATACAGCCTGAGGACAATATCTTCCATCCTCTCGCCGGTGCAGACGATGATCCTTGGGCTAGCTTTACCTGTTTCTGGCGACGGAGGTTTTGAGAGCCAGCGGACTGTGGTGGCGGCTGCCACCCGAGCAGTCAGCGGATTATCCCGTTTCGCCTTTGTTACAAGCTTTACCTTTTGTCTGGCAATTAAGACTCAGGAACGGGGGATCGCAAAGTATGCGGTCATACTTGCCCTTCATCTCGTCTAACCTGCGCTATTAGATGCTGACGCTTGCGAACCAATGGGTAAGGTTATCGACCGACCGGGAAGCCCTAATGGGTGTTCAAAGTCATAATGGACGAACTCTTGGAATACGTTGAATCGATGGTCAAATTCAAGCAGACAGATGCTCGAGGCTTGGTACTCGTCTGAAGCCTGACATCGTTCAGTCAGAGGCAAACAACGGACATGGACTCTAAAATGTTAACTAACAATTAAGTTCTTGAGCTGCAGAAATACACTCGGAGCAGAGACCTACGCAGATCCCAGAGTCAGCATTATATCGAGGAACCTGGAGTTGTAAGGTAGGTCTTGCAAGTCAAAAGAGTATTTGCTACCAGCACATGGATTGGCATTGCATGTTAGCATCAAATGGCAAGCATCAGGTCCGGAATGCAGGAGTACCTACGATGCAAATATTGGTCGTATCGGCAGTGGACCCATGAAGAAGCTGTTTTGCAAGAGTAATTGCTGTCTCATCGCTATACTGAGCGCGTAAGATTACAAGGCGTCTTCAAGGTATCCGCAACATACCCAAAATTGACTTGCATTCCAATCTTCCGAAAACATGTCCATGCTCAATTGTCCCTGAGAGGGGTTTTGCTCAATCTGACGTTTTAGATCTTGGAAATGCCTTTCTTTAGATTCCCTCTCCGAGTAAAACTCATGCAGTGCCGTGAGAGTATCGACAGGAAGCTCCCTAGCTTATGTCAACCCACCTGTCCCCCTATAATTACAATGACCATGAACTCTTTAAACAAAATTTCTTGTTGCTACTGAAGGCGGCTATGACCAAGTTTGGGGATTAATCTCACAATCGCTCGTCATCGTCTTCTTCAATTCCACCCATGTTGATGAAGGGACACCGCAGTCACTTGGTCCGTAGTGTCACCAAGATGAGGCCTTTTGAAAATTTGAGAAAAATCCCTCAAAAAGGTAAATTACCTTAGGCAGACTTTTGGAGTAAGGTAATATGGGGTAAGGTAAGTATAGTAAGTAAGGTAATTTACCTCAGAGTAAGGTACCTACCCTCGTACCTCGGTACTTACCAAAGTATAGTAGAATCGCGGGTAGGGCAACAAGCGAGGCTGAGAAGCCTCACGACTACCGGAAGACTCGCGTGTCAAGAGCTGCAGCAGGAGCCAGACGTCCATTTACATCTTTGTCGAGCAACAGTGTATGAATAAATCATAATGTGTTACATTCTGGGCAGCCAGAACGACAGAAACGTCCATACATCTGACGCAATATCAACACAAATATAAAGATAAATCGGTCAAGCGTCCACCCGCGAGCCTCTCTATATGGCACCCACCTTACCTCAATTCAATCCTGCTAGGTTGCGCACCTATGTTTTCCGCATTCCGCTCTTCACACGCATTGTTCTAATTCTTATTACACTGTTCTGGATGCTTGAGTTTCAGTCCAAGTGGGATGTTGCGCATTGGGGCGCCTTAGTGCCATTGGAGGTCAATCTGAGTACAAGTACGACAAGTGCCAGCACCTCGGAAGCGTCAGACAAACGACTATGGACTGGAGGAGAGGAGCCATTCTTGGGGGATCATGCTGACCTGATCTTTATCCCTAGTGTACCGGCTGAACACCTATCCATTGATCCACCTAGGCTTCCTCCATGCCCTTCTTAATACACTGGCGCTTGCTCCACTGCTAGAAAGATTCGAAGCGGACCATGGTACACTTCTAACGGCTGCGATGTTCGTTGGACGTAAGTATAAATTCAAGTACCTGGGAGAATTTGTAGTTAATCAACAGCTCGTTGCCAGCATTGTCCACTCTCCCCGCAGCCGCTTACCTGTTGATCGAACGCGGAATCTTGAGGGGAAATACAGCGGTCATGGGCGCGAGGTGAGTACAAACTGGCCGCTGCAACATCTGATTATTCTGTCTCTATAGCTATTAACACTATCAACAGTGTCTGGGTTTTTGTACTGCTCGGAGCAGAGGGCATCAAAGCATTCAGGGCAAATCCCTATTTTGCGTGCGCCGACTTGGGACCTTCTTTAAGTTTGCTCGAGCTGACGTTCGTGCTAGCATTGGCACAAATCGGATACCGACGTGGACCACTCCACTCCTGGGACTTGTCTTCGTCACCGCCCTCGTGCCTAATACATCCTTTCTTGGGCATACTTGCAGTCTTGCGGTCGGCTACATCTGTAAGTGATCTCTCTTTGCATTGCCTTCTCTAAGCCGCTTTGCGCTGCTGAGACTCCGGGTCCTTCACACGAAGCATTAATTCACTAACGATCGCATGTGCATCAGATGGCCTGGGTTACCTCAAGATTCTTGCACCTCCTGAAAAAGTTCTTCGATGGATCGAGGGCAAACTTAATCTCCTTGGTCGCCTCCCTCATTATGTTTCCATGGACCAGAAAACATATGGAAGATATGGCGTACTGCCTACCACGAACGCGCCCATAGACGGTGCAGGCGAGGGCTCATACACGGGGTCTACGGAAAGACTGGGACCATAGTATCATACTATAGCCGATGAATACTATCGGCAAAGCGCGTAATACATAGAATATCATTAATGTCGAGTTGCCTGTCGTCCAAATTTGAAAAATCACTGGCCCAACGAACGTGGTCAACTTATCTGAATGGACTAGAACAACCTTGTCGAGCATTCCTGGCCTCTCATGCTAGCCATTTTGCGGTAGGCCTGCGCTTTTAGTGAGGGTGTCGTGCTCTCCACGTTTCTAAAACCGAATCGTCCACTCTCGGTAAGTAATTTGCAGTAATTGTGAATTCTTTAGCGTCCTGCTTAATTCATCCTCGATGTAATTAAATTAACACACTGTGGCTCAAAGCTTGCAGCCGTTGTCCAATGCTTGGTCTCTGCGCTCGACTGCCCAGATGCGCGCTCTGATGTTTCCATAGAGGATTTCGAAGGGAAAGCTGCCTCGAAGTGTTAGCTGGAGCTCGAAGTAAATCGTAATTTTTGTGTGTCCGTGTCCTAGGCGTTTTTTGGAAGGTTCACACTCATTGTACTCTATAATCTCACCCTTGGTTCTCCCAGAACAAAGGAGGTTATCTTCAATACTAGATTCGATGCCCAATGGCACTGGTCCAATGCGGGAGTGGATCTTATAATTATTTTACAGAGCAACCTAGCATGTTTTATATCTTGCAACTGATCGAATAACATCCCTCGATTCTAGTGCAGAATTGGGACAACGACTCGAAGGAGCAAACTCTTCAGGACGTACTTACAACTGTCCTAAAAAAGTCAAAGACAACGACTCCTGTACCAAGAACATACAGAGGTACGGAGTAGTCTCGAGTTATTCTAACAAGTGGATCACGATTTAAGCTCTTACGCTCGGTACGAATAAATACGCGCTGTGTAAGCCGAATATTACCGATTACTAGTAATGTAATTCTGTTGGCCTCGATATAGTAGCAGATCGATACAGGAGTCTTGGTCTCCGATAGCGATACAATTACCAGTACATGGCACTGTTGTGTATGTCAAGCACACACCTAACCTCTCCGCATGCGGTATGTAACTAATGACTATAGAAGCTCCTACCATCTTGGCGTTGCGACGAGACCCACGCCTCTTGCAGCTCCCCCCATACCTCTCAGCTTTATGCATTTTCGTAGGAGTAGTCTGGCTCTGCCTGCTCCCTCTTAACGAATATTCAAGACGCACATACATTTCTGAAAATGCACTTCTCCCAGGCCAGGTGCACACTTATTTTGGAGGAAGCGAACAGAACATCTTCAATGCCTACAAGCACGAGATTGGGGCCGTGATTGACGAGGATCAGGATATGTACGTATAAAGAAAGGTTTCTGGAATACTGGTTTTGCTAATTGACGACTGCGATCAGCATCTATGACAAACTGAGCGACATTTTCAGGTCCGCCGGTTTAAATTCGGCGAGGCAGAGATATGAATACCATGCTGCAGGCAACATATATAGCGGAGAGAACGTCTATGCGGTCCTTAAAGCACCGCGAGGAGATGCCACGGAAGCTATTGTGCTCGTTGCTGCCTGGACGAACATGCATGGAGATCTGAACCAAAGCGGAGTAGCTCTTGCATTGGCACTAGCAAGGTACTTCAAGCGATGGTCTCTCTGGTCAAAGGATATAATCATCCTTATCACTGGCGACAGTAGAGCTGGACCTCAAGCTTGGGTTGATGCGTATCACGATGAGCATACATCTCCCCTTGTTGCCCCTCTACCTTTGAAAAGTGGCGCATTGCAAGGAGTAGTAGTTGTCGACAATGCCCTCAACCATCCTTTCGAGTCTTTGCACATTATTTACGACGGGATCAACGGTCAGTTGCCAAATCTTGATCTGTTCAACACTGCAGTTTCCATTGCCAGCGGGCAGTTGGGTATTGACGTTTCTCTTCAACGCATGTGGAAACACAATGATAGCTATCAAGAGAGGTTACAGACAATGCTACGAGGCATGCTCAGCCAAGGATTGGGTCATTCGTCTGGACCCCACAGCAGCTTCATTCCTTATCATATCGACGCTATCACATTACAGGCAGTTGGCCACGGTCGGCAGGACGAAATGGCAATGGGCAGATGCGTAGAGAGCATTTTTCGAAGTCTCAATAATCTTCTCGAGCACTTCCACCAGAGTTTCTTCTTTTACCTGCTCATGCAAGCAGATCGCTTCGTAAGTATTGGAACTTACCTTCCAAGCGCTATGCTCGTAGCAGTCAATTTTACCATCATGGCAATTGCGCTGTGGGTTCACAGCGGACGACCGCCAGCGCCAAAGGTTGCAAATACTATTGCCAACCAAAGGAAAACGGAAATGGAGGTAGTTCAAAAAGATGCCATGACAGCAATCATTCCTAAGCAAAATCTGACAACACTCGAACGCCGACTATTCTCGCCTGTAGCTCTGGTAGTGGCGCTCCACTTCCTCGGCGCGATTCCCCTTTATGTATTTATCAATTCGTCTCGCCAAGTAAGTCCTCAATCATCTTTCCTGCTGTGCAGCACTGACTGATTTTCAGTCTCTCTCCTCGTATTTCCTCCTCTTCACTTTTCTCAATTTCCTCCTACCGAGTGTCCTGGCGACCTTCGTCCACCGTCACATGCCTCTAACACCACAACAGTATCTACTTGTTCAATCATTTTCATTACTGGTCCTCGGCATGTTTCTCGCCACGCTTGCAACGTTGAATTTCTCACTGTCACTGTTCGTTGGACTCCTGTCGACGCCTTTGAGTCTCACTAGGAACCCTTTATCGTGTTCAATCGAAGCTAAGGAAGTCTTTGTATCCAAAACTCGCACATACATATTGAGCCTAGTATTGCAACTTGTATCCCCACCTGTAGTGGTATGGTGTGTGTGCTACATATGGGGCGTTGGCTCAGATGAGTTATTGGCAGAAGCCGCATTCGGCTGGAAGGTCAATGGGCATTGGACCCAAGTTGTTGTCTGGTGTGTTTGGTGGCCCGCTTGGGTGGTTGGAGGCATGCTTTGCCAATTCAAGTAGTTAAAATACCTTGGACAACGCGGAGGAGCTTCTGAGATATGACGGAGACTTCTCTATCTATGTATGTGCACAATAGGACTTGTTGGTCTCTATAAATCCCACAAGACCATAGAGTCCCTGCCAATCCGAGACCAAATGATAGTCCATGTGCTCCTGTGGATCTTGTAGGAAATAAATTTCGAGCTCTCCCGGGTCGACTGCACTGTGCCGTCTGCCCCATCACAGAGGCCGCTAAATTCCGAGAATGCCAAACGTCTCTCCAGCCATGTTCTAGTTTCTTATTCAAGCAGCCTATACTCGGGATCAGAATGTCTCTTTGTACATCATAATGTAATAGTGGAGTAGGTCCTAGGATTCTCTCACTCCAGAGACGAGTCTTGCAACTCAACATGCAGTCGGAATTGGGGTTGCATTGCGCAGAAAAGACAACTCACCCAAACGTCTTTTCCTACACCCTCGATCCAATTTCCCAGTTGATTGACACTGTTGTCCCACTCTCTCAGTCGTACCCTCATTCCATCAATTTGCCCGGAATCTAACACCTTTGGCTGCACCCAATTTATTCGTGCAATCTCCGCAACTTGATCGATGCTGCCCCTCAAAAGACCTAGACTCAAAGCCTTCATGATCAATATCTCGATCTCCGCCGGCGCCACGTTCGTCTCTTTTGAGATTGTTTGGAATGTCATTGCCCGAGCGTGTGGAGGGCGGCGGAAAACAGCTTCCGTGAGTGCGGATAAGGAAATTTTCTGGTATAAAAACTCTTTATGTTGGTCAAGCTGGGGAGCTTTAGACAAATTCGCTTCCAGAACGTTGTAAGCGGCCAGATCGCCGCGATTGAAAGCATACAGGAGATCTCTGAGCCAGGCGTGGGGAGTTGTAGTAAGGGTCTCAAGAATCGGATGTAGCAACAGTTCACCGAAATTATAAATGGCGTCAGAGACTAAGGCTGCAATGCTAAGGTCATAAGCACGAGATCGTGCGTCGGCCTGAGTGAGCGTAGAGAGGTCGATGCAGGCGAGGTAAAGGAGGGTATTCTTGTAGTATGCACCAAAGTCTTCGCTGGCCTGTCATGTTCAACAAAAAGACATTTCAGAGGTCAGATTTGAGGCTTACCTGGTAGTAGCTGGCATTCACACGGTAGAATGTGGCATGAACCTC
Source organism: Usnea hakonensis (assembly GCA_013423325.1). Taxonomy (NCBI): domain Eukaryota; kingdom Fungi; phylum Ascomycota; class Lecanoromycetes; order Lecanorales; family Parmeliaceae; genus Usnea; species Usnea hakonensis. The sequence goes on from BLJB01000122.1 coordinate 18,442, forward strand.
AGTCTCAACAGAGTCAAAGGTATCGAGTATTGACTCTGCCGTATCGAGATCCTTATGTGCACCGCTCAGATTATGCAATCGTAATTTGACCTCGGCTGCAGCCACCAGGGCATAGACGTAGGCATCTTGAGATGAGGGTCTATTGACCTTCTTAGTGAGATCCGTAAGGAAACTGAGACGCTCATTTTCATCTTTGCCAAAGTCAACCGTCATGAACAAATCTTCCAGTCCATCGACAGCACGAACCTTGACATTGCGAAGCCGCCAAGAGTCCCAACGACACAAACTTAAGCTGATTGATTTTCTCGGCGAAACTTAGTATGAATTTGCGGAACAGGGGCAACCTCTGGGAGACGCTGGCGGAGGTATTGAAATAATCGACAAGTACATCGGTGAGCTGATGCCATAGCTTTCGGTCCCAGTAGTCTTCAATCGTTAAGAAGCTCTGCTGTAGGTCTTCCGGTGCAGCTTCTCGTTGTTCGGAGAGGAAATTGGAAATAACCTCGGGATCCATAGCTGACTATTGCGTGAGTTCGGAGATGTTAAGTCTTCAACTAGCTGTTCGCCTTTCCTGCACTCTGAAGACTTAAAGTACTTCACTTACAGCACTAGGCAAGTGATAACTCTCGCGCGGCTGCGAGAAGCGCGCTAGTGCGGAGTCTTTTTGCAGCAGATCGACGACTCGCAAATTTTTGTTCTCGAGCAGAAAATGATTTGATGGTCCAGCACTCAACAATGCAGAAGTGCTCGGCCCAACAGATTCACAATGGCTTATGTGCTGTAATTAAACCATGGAGACCACTCAATGCCTCTCTTGTATTTAGGAGAACATTGCAGGATGTATCTATTTCGAGGACAGGGAAGCCGATCATTAGGATACAGGGTGGGCGGTAAGCTCAAGTGCCATCTTGGAAAATTATCGTTCTTAGAAAGTATTTACGCATTCGCATCAGGTCATCACTCGGCGGTATGCACACGGATTGACCACTGCTGGATTACGTTGATGAGATGTAGGACATACCGCAACAGTCTTTGGGGCCACAGGATTCCTGGGACGCTACATAGTTCACAGACTAGGTCTGGCAATTGAAAGTATCGAGTCTTCTGGCTTTGACTGACGGACTAAAGCCTCGCGAGGATGCACCGTTGTCATACCTTTCCGCGAAGAGATGGCAAAGCGGCATCTGAAGGTCACGGGCGATCTTGGCAGAGTCGTATTCATGGTCAATCGTCTCGTCACTTTTGGTGTCTGTGGCAGCTGATAGTCTTTGCAGGAATACGACCTTCGAAATACAGCGTCCCTCGAAGAAAGCGTTCGCCATTCGGATGTCGTTTACAATCTTGTCGGGAGGGATTATCCCACCAAGTATAGCACATTTGAGCAATGATTAATGACCTGTGCTGATTTCACTCCTAGGAATTTCGACCTTGAAGATGTTCATGTCGAAGGTGCAGAACGGATAGCTGAAGCTGTCGCCAAATACGATGTTGACCGCTTCATTCATGTCTCATCGCATAATGCAAATAAGAATTCTCCGTCAGAATTTTTTCGTACAAAGGTATCTTGAGTCAAGCGGAGGGAATGAGCCTTGCTAAGAAGTTGAAAGGCTCGTGGAGAAGAAGTAGTACGCAACATCTTTCCCGAGACAACGATTGTCCGCCCTGCCCCTGTCTTTGGGTTTGAGGATCGTTTGCTGCACAAACTTGCTGGCGTAACGAATCTGTTTACCTCAAACCACATGCAGGAAAGATTTTGGCCTGTGCATGTGAGTGCAGTCTTTCATCTGCTTCAAGCTGTTGGCCAGATCTGATGCTGCTGCAGGCTATAGATGTGGGCACTGCTCTATCACTGATGCTAGAAGATGACAATACTGCGTCCGAGACATTTGAACTTTACGGCCCCACCAATTACTCTATGGCTGAAATCGCAGAATTGGTTGACAAGGAGATATACAAGAAGCGCAGGCATTTGAACCTTCCCAAAGCTCTACTAAAGCCAGCGGCAAAATATCTTAATCAAGTGCTGTGGTGGAAGACTACATCTGCAGACGAGGTTGTACGGGAGTACCTGGATCAGGAGATCGATCCGAAGGCTAAAACCTTCAAGGATTTGGGCATGGAACCTGCTGAATTGAAGAATTACACATTTCATTATTTGGTAAGTTCAGTGGAGGCGCGCTAGATGTGGCAGGGTTTTGACTGACTCGACTGCGAATACTTAGCAAGCGTATAGGAGCTCGGCTTTCTATGATCTACCCCCAGCTACAGAGCGGGAAAAACGAGAGGAAAAGAAATATCTGCATGTCATTGATGATCAGTAGAGAGCTGCTGCGTTTGATCGGCACTCTTGATGATTGTACATATCCCACCAGTTTTAGAGAAAACGTTCAAAAGAAAGGAAAAGCATGAAGAGTCCTCCTCCTGTGCGCATGAAATCCTCAGGCAGGGAGCAATACAGAGATTAGACCATTGGTTTTATATTTTATTTTTAGCATACAGTGGGGTCTTTGAAGTTTTAAGAATTAGCGCAAATCTTATTCATGCGCTTGTCCGAGATCTGCGCTTGCCCCATAGCAACGGCCGCAAATAAGTAAACACCCGCCATCTCTATCAAACCCGCCACGCTGCTTGCATATACTAGTCGGTGCGCACCTTTGGAGAAACCTAAGTTGGATACTGAGCAAAATCTCTTTCATTTCAACAACATCTTACCATTCACCCGAATTTTTACACTCAACGCAACCAATTGAACCTGATTTAACATTCCTGAGATCATATCAAGCTGCCCGGAACTGAGTGGACACAAAGGCATTGTCCTTTTCGAAGGACAGGTGTCCCAGGTGCAAGTGGGAGGACTTTCCAGTGGAGCTGGCGCTGAAGCCGAAAATTAATCAAAATGGCCAACATGAGATTTGTGATGAGCTTTCGGCGTATGTCTTCCAAGAAAGTTTCTTCAACACAGCTCCTAAATGACATCTCACTCCAGGGGTTTTACCATTCTTGGGCTATCATCACGTTCTTATGATCCTCATTGCCATAGCCATCATCCTCCTCTGTACGTTCTCCCAGTCAAAGTTTTGCGACGCTACTCTAGGCTGACTTCGATCTAGCACTGCTTTTGGCAGGCTGCTCCTCCTCTTCACCCCTGATTCCCAATATATTCTTGATATCCCTCTATTACAAGTCCTATCCGCCAAGCTTCGATCCCTCACAAGTTGACCCTGGCGTCACAACAGCAATTGCCAATATTGTGGGGCAAGCGCAACTCGAAGTTCGCGTTGGCTACTTCGGCATATGCATCAACCCTGACGGTGGATCATTTCTGTGCAGTAACAATGCTTCGAGCTTGGCAACTCAGGTGTCCGTGGACCAGGATCCGCTGAATTTAATATGGGTGGCAAACACTTTCAAGGATAGCATCGTGTTTCCATACTTAATGTGAGCGACCCTCAGTAGTTGTTTTTTGCGTGCAGCATCTGCTAATCGCCCCACTAGAATCGTTGCTATAGTCCTTGCGTTCTGCTGTTTCCTCCTCCTCGCTACGTTTCCCGGCTGGCACGAAGAGCACGATGACGACGGTGACGACCGAGAGGTTAAGCCATTTCCCTCACGCCCAGTCTCGCAAATCGCTCTCGCGCTCATCTTCGTTGCCTCCGTCTTTGTACTCGTTTCTGTCCTATGGCAACACACGGCGTCCGTAGGAGCAAGTACCATCGCTCAAGACCTAGGCAATGGTAGCGTCAAAAGCGGGGTGGGGACCGCTGCCATGATTCTGGGATGGTTTGGATTCGCGCTATTGATCATCGTCACGATTGGATTGCTGGTCATGATCTTAAGCATCAGGATTTTGGATCAGTTGACGGACGATTGAAATTGGTGACAAGTGGAGCAGAGGCGGGCTAACGACACCTAGAAGAACCTTTGATGATTTTCAGCGAGCATTATTGGTGTTGATGTAGGTGGAACGGACCACCGAGTACTCACATACACCTCTTCTCACATTGATGCCGACTGTACAGCCCATCTAAAATATCTCCATCGTCGATCAATCTTGCATTTTCAGCGGTTTAGAGGGAGCAGAAACCAACACCAGGGAGCGATGTCTCTTTACAGAATCCCTCAGTCAACATCTTGGCAACGTGTCATGGAAGATGGAGACCATTGGGGCCATGGTACCCAGTATACATAATACAACAAATTGAACATGTGTAGTTCCGTCTAGGGTATCAAGAAGAAATGTGATAAGCAAGAATACTATACCATGGCAGTCTCAGTAGAACAGTCTACCAGTGGTTCTACTAGGCTGCCATTGCAATTCTTCTCTTGTGTGTTGTCCTTGAGGCGTACCAAAATCTTGGTCGGAAAAAGTCGTACAGGCTCACTTGCCATATGGTAAGCCGCCGCCCAAGGCAGGAAACGCCGCATTGTAGTTGTCGCCGCCCGGTATATAATCATCGTAACTCGGCTCGCCTCTTTGAGAGTTAAAGCGACCACCGCCGGCGCCTACATCATCGAGCGATTTGTAAGCTCCTCTGTGCCCCCCACCTCCTCTTCCTCTACTGTTAGCACTTCCGCCTCGACCAGGTCCACCTCCTCTGCCACCTCTATTGCTTATGTTACCTCCGCCTCGTCCACCAGCGCCACCACCAACACGACCTCGGTTCTGATTCCCGCTCCTGTGTCCATTACCGCCATTGCCTCTTCGATTCTCATCGTTACCATGACTGCTCCTATTGGTTTGTTGAGCCCCAGCCGGCGGACTATGCCGTCTTTTGAGATTCTTTCGGTCGAAAAGACTTTCATACTCACTTTCGCCTTCTGCCTCAGGTTCCACTCGGAGTTGTACTTTCTCGCCGACAGTTGTCTGGAACACGTATTGTTTATCTGCACTGACTGACTGCCAATTTTGTATACGGTTTGCGTCACCAGGGCGAGCAGTTTTGTGGTGAGCCAAAAGAACGAAAGGCACGTTGTTTTCTGTGTGATATACGGATATAGGTGGAACAGGGGAGACACGTGCAGCCCAAATCTTAGAGTCAAAAGAAGCAAATCCAGTGACTTGCCAAGTCTGCTTGCAACCAATACCCCCAACTTTATTGATAAGGGTCGATTGGGCGGGTCCAAATGTGATGAGTATATTATTTGCAAGAAATTTGACATCGACCTCGGGCGTGTTAGGATGAGGCTTGACGAGGGTGAGGAGCTTGGCGGTGTCCATGGGTGCTATTAGGTACCCAGTGTAAAATACTGTACGCTTGATCTCAAGATTTCGACCGGCTTTGTTCTGCGAGTTGTGATCGTTGATCATACGCTGGACTTCAGAAGTCTCGACGACTGGATCAAGTGTTCTGACTTGATCTGCGACCTGGATTACTTCAGCCGTTATGGGTTTGCGGGGTATTTGCGCTGCTGGAGAAAGTAGATTGGCGTTGAAGCTCTCAAAAAATTCACGAAAAGCTCTGGTGCTAACGAAATCTTAGTAAAACATACGAGGACATTTGGAGAACCGCGTACTGTTTGGGCCTATCTTCGTAGATTCGTATCTCATCCGCATCCTTGTAGGTGTGTACTAAATCTTCCAGGACGGCCTGCTTATACATCATTGTTGAGCGGAATCGCTCATTGTTCGGACCAGCCTGTGGCTTTAAGCAGATCATGTCGAAAGGAAGACTCTTGCTGGAAACGATACGTTTGATCAGTTCACCAAAATTTTGCTCGCCCCGCCCTGTCAGTAGAACTGCCAACGCGTCATTCTGCTTGATACTAAGTCCGACAAGGTCGACCTTTGCTTCGTTAGCCTTGGCCTTTCCCAATTGTTCTCCAAACCCACGATCTGTTCGTTCCACCAGCCATGCCAAGCCTTTGGCTCCTCCACTTCAATGCCTTGGCCAGTGGCCTCCAGAATGCGATGATCATGCCACCAACCCCCATTGGCAAAGCATTCTTGCGTCTGTAAGAAGGCTACAGTTTGTCCATTCCACAACTTCTGGTTCGGCAGCGGGCTCATGAATACTGAGACGCGTAAGTAATGCTCTGCAGGTGATGCAGCGAAGACCAAAAGCCTCACAAGTATTATCGAAGTCGTAGACATGGAGAGCTTTCACCTGGTCGACGGCTGTGTTCAACTTAGTCGGATAACACAGCAAGACAGGAAATGAAATTACAGAAGATGTGACTTACGGGGCAGTTCCCTGCTGTGGCATGACCATCTTTTCAGGCCAGTAAGGGTATGAGAAACAACCTTGCGCTGGTTGAACGACCCATTAGTGAAGGGGGTGGTCATTTTGTCCAGGCGAAGTCGTCTCAGAAAATTCCGAGTAAAGTCCTAGACTATGATTGACTGTTGATCAATTTTTCATGATCAAGAACGCGAAAGTGAACAAGAGAGAATAAGGTAAGTAGGTAGGTAGGTAGGTGCGGTACGAATTGAGGCGGCCAATTAACCTCCTAGCCTCGGCACTCCCCGTTGGCGCCATAACTTGGCGCGCTGAAAGCATCACGGCCTCGGGCCAGATTCTTGCTTGATGCCACTTTAGAAACTGTGCAAAATGCAGACGGAGGAGGAGGAGAAGAAACGCGAGGACAACGAAAGGATCAATATCAGGCACTTTGTTACGGAGAGCAATCTCAAAGAGAGAAAAGATACGACAGAGGGACCAGACCTTTGCGTCATCTGCCTTGACAGCGTATCTGAGTGGGCTGTTGCCTCTCCGTGTCGCCATCATTTCGACTTCCTGTGCCTCGTAACCTGGCTTCAACAACGTGCTACCTGTCCCTTATGTTTGTGAAACCGGTCGAGTACCTCTATCAGGGAAGTCGCGGCTGACAGCTCTCAGGTAATACTGTAGTGCGCTCTGTCGAGCACGACTGGAAGTCGCCCAACGATTTCAAAATATACGAGGCAAAAGCGACTAGAAGCGATGAACCGTCAACCACTACCCCTTCGGTATCTTCTCATCTCAATCATGGTTTTTACCAGCCACGGATCTCCAGCTGGAGATCGCGGAGACCACAGTTTCAAGTGAACCCAGATGCCGCTTTACAGCGTCGCAAGAATGTCTACAGCCTCCGACTCTATTCACTCCATGTTGGATCGAATCGATTATCAAGATTCCGAGATCTGACACCCCAGGTGTTTGTTCATGATCAAGAGCTGGTCTCGCGCGCAAAGAATTTTCTCCGTAGAGAGTTGCAGGTATTCCATTTTTTGAAGTCGGGTGGCATTGGAGATGCGGGAATCGCCAGAAGGGTAGACAACGCAGAATTTCTGCTCGAATATATCGTTGCGATCTTGAAAACTGTCGATGTCAAAGGAAGCCAGGCGGAAGACATGTTACAGGAATTTCTAGGAAGGGATGATACTCGGTTGTTTCTTCATGAGCTAAAATCTTGGCTGCGAAGCCCCTACACGACGTTGGAAGATTGGGATCGTCACGTACAATACAGTCATCCTACCACGATGCCTCATTACAAAGCCTGCCCATCTCCACCTAGTCGAAAACGAACGAGCACAGAACAACCGCGGTATAGCTCCAGCTCAGCTCAAAGATCCCCGAACAAACGCAATCATCGCCTCATCCCGTATCACGGTCATGTTACAGGACACAGCAGAAAATATCCCTCTGATCCCGGCTGAACATGCTCAATATCCAAACTTAGGCACCCGAAGATCAATCAGAGATCATTATATGAATTGTTCCGATCCGGGTTTGGAGGTCTTACAAAAGGACTCGGCTTCCTGCGCAAATTCACATCTACCAGGGATGGAGGTTCTAGAAGTAGAGATGTCACCCAAAATACGGCCTTTCGGACGCAAGCGATGGAGAACAAATTCGATCACATTCTGTTCGAAGAATAAATGCAGTCGGATAAACACATTGAGATAGATCTCAGCTTTGTGTTCTAATTTCAATTATCGCTTCCGTCCGAATCTGCCAACCTTCTTCCCCTGGGAGTGCTTATTCTTGATGTTGAGCGCTCGAAAGTTGGCATGCGCTGTTGCGCTCAATTTCTTCTTTGCCTTCTTTGCTGAACAACCTTTCTTTCCCGATTTTACGTCTATCATGTCCCTACTACCGATCCCTGCCTCCGTCACTTCTTCACTACCTCGTATGTCTCTGAATTCGTCGTCGTCACAGCCACGTTCTTTCCAGTCCATGGACCGATCAACAACCACTACCTGTGTCTCAGCAGCACTGTCTTGATCGTCTTCGTTAGACTGACCGACTCTCCAAACTGGCTCTGGTCTCCATTTTGCTGTGCTCGGCTTCATAAGCACCCTTCTCGTAGTCCGCTTTTGCCCTTTCTTTTTCCACACCTTCAATGGCTTACCTTCCTCTCCTGTTCCCTTCTCGGTATATTCGATGCCATCTTCATCGCTTTCAATGCCACCATCGGGGCCAAGAGGCACTTCAGGCCTTTGGCTATCGTTGACGAGAATCCTGGACTGATCTACGCGATTTCTGGGAGCACTCTCGCCTTCCATCTCTCTTAGCATATCCAACTCTTCATCCAATCCTTCATCCTCCATCTCCCGCAATCCTCTCAGGAGTGCACTCAGACCTCGACCAGCAGCCTTGGGCATTCTATGGATGGCTACAGGACTCCATGATACTCCCCGCTCTTCTCCTATTGAACTTTCCTTTCCCGTGTCAACGCGCTGACTGTCTCGCCTCAAAAAGGCCGGTGTGTCATCTAAGCGAAGTTTCGATACTTCACTTCGCGAAGCTGGAGTGGAACAGTCCGTTGCACGGCGGATAGATGGTGTAACAACATCGCTAAGGATCTTGCCCTTAGTACCGCTCAGAGGAGACCTCTGGTGCATTATATCCGTGTCCAAATTCTGATCGTTCGATCGGGGCCGCTTGCATGGTGTAGTCAGCGTGTTCCCTCTTACTGGACCAAGTACCGATCGCTTGAGCGGCGTCTGTGAGCCCGATGTTGTGGGAAGTTGATCGAAGAGCCCAACGATCTGGCCATCTTTCTGTGGTGTGGGACCGATTGATGTACGGTGGATCCTTGGAAACACGTACGTAGGCAACGGTGGACCATGTGTGGGAACGATTGAGGGATGAACAATGTGAGCGTGCTTAGGACGCTTGTATGGAGAGCGGGACGATGGAAAGGAGTTAGAGTCGGTAGTTGAAGGCCTTTTCAAGGAAGTGGCATTATGATGGGGAGTCTGTTTGGAAGAGGGTCTTCGCAGTTTATCGTACTGTTTGTATTTGTGTGCTTGTTTGCATCAGTCGAGGATTGCGAGACTCGGCAAGTTGAGAACTTCTGACCTATCTCAGGGTACTGCTTGATGTCTTCGCGTCCCACTTTGCGACCTTGGTGCGCAGCTGCGAAAGATTGTTCCCATTCCTTCAATTCCAAACGCAGTGTTTTTGCGAGAGCATTGATCTCTGTGGCATTTGTACAGTCAGGGTCTTCCATTTTTATCCTGGAATTAGTTCAAAGTGAATGAGCACAGAGTATTGAAAGACACCCCGGGCTGGTTGCATCACGCGGCGTGGAACGCGTTTTCCTCCCGAAGTTTTGCCGAGTACCACTTTCAATTTTCATCCTTGTCAGAGAGTCCAAGGTACCCTTCGTACATACCTAGGCATGTAGAGGCTGAATCTGATAAACTAGAAGACATGTTATTCATGTGTGTGTGACGAACTTGGTTGGGAGTCTTGGAAGTTCTGGGAGGAAGATTGAAGGTTGGGCTTATCAGCTAGGCAGCCAGGAGCCATCCCAGCATTTACGAGGGTCCAGAGAGACCCATCGAAAAAGATTGCCTTGAAATGATGAGTCTCGGTGACAAATATCCAGCAAAAGCCTGACGGCCACCTGAGCTGTCACGAGTACTTGTACTGCCATCGAATCTACCATCAAACCCGCATGTCTATCTCGTCATACCATTAATCCATAAGGCCCACAACGTCCCCTTCATCTCTACCAATACCTATCAATTCTCTCTCCTTCTCATGTGTCCATCAGCCTCTGTATAGAGCCATAGAACATCCGGCCGAGGACTGCCCCCTCTTCTATCGAGTTGCTCTTTCTCAAGCTAGTCGCATATCATGGCTACATCTTTCCAACCCACGGAGCTCTTTGGCGGGGCCATAACAGCCAGCATACCACAAAATTTTACCGATGTCAGGTAAGAAACAACACTAAAGAATCTTTTTTGGTACTCCATATAGTCCGTGCCTCGCCATGATACGAATGTCGTTGTCTGCCCCGGCTAACCCTCCCTCCTCCGACAGCAATCTTCGTCAAGTCCCAGACAGCCAAGAAGTGTACCTCGACAAGGATGGCTTCACATCTCTAATTTTCGATATCAACGAGCGGGTTTCTCACCTGTCAAGTGACAAGGAAGCTGTGGAATACCACTTTGCCGATATTGTGGCCGAAGAAGATACCACCAAGATATGGTCCATTGTTGAAAATGCACAGCTGCCTAATTTCCCGTAAGCTTTCGTCTTCTGATATCCTCTCATGTAAATACATGGAGTCTTATGAGGCTCCATCTTGTTCATCTTACTCGAACTACCCCTAACACGAGTGTTCTTCCGCAGACCTAACACACCTATTCTTTTTCTCACAGCAACTACTGAGCCTCCGGATTCGATGTTTGGAGCAAAAGCTCTGACTCCAATTCGTACCGAAATTCATTTCACTCTCATTCGGCTGGTGGACCAGAGCACGGATCTAGTCATCACCTTCAATGTACCCCATCTTGCTGGTGAAATGAATGGCCAAATAGTAAACGAGACAGAAGCCGAAACGAGGCAGCCCAATTGTGAACAAGGAGCAGGAAAACTGTATTATCAGATTGTGACGAGCTTCGCGATCAGAGACTGGGGATTATTCAGCGGCGAGTAGGTTGAGAGCAAAACATTAAAGGTATCTTTGATGAGAAATACGATGGTTGCCTCTCCCTTTCAGAGATCCAGCACGATATGGAAGCGGAGCGCAAATGCTGAGGGTGTTAAGAAAGCATGCTCGTGCACGATCCAAAGCCCATAGTGTAGAGTGCCCAGATATGCATAATAAGATAATAAGCTCAGGATTCTAGATTCAGGAAATCAAACTTTCTGACCATTGAATCCAGAAGAAACGCTGGCTCATTCAAATCGACTTTATTCAAGGCGCCCTGCTCTTTGACGCTGCTTGCGCTCTCAGCCTCATGCCTCTTACGCTCCTTGAATTCTTTTCCTAAGATGCACATTACCTCTCCGAACCTCGCCCCCGGGTTCTCGAGTCGCACCCGCTCGTTTTCTCGTTTGACGAAGTCCTGGTATTCGCTTCGCTTACTGTCGCCTGCCCTCTTCCTCGGCGCCGGCTGCACCTGTACTAATTTACCCTTGCACTTGCCGCACGAATGTTTTGAAGTATCAATCGACTTGCTATGCCTTTTATACTCTACTCTGCAGGTGGGTGACATGCAAGTCCAGATGTACTTGTACGCAATAGCGTATGTATGCTTCGTCGTAACATTGATGGCACGATAGGAGAAAGCATTGGTGCACCTGCGTGCCCTAGTATTCGAATGGCGGCTCTTAGTACAAAAGCGAAGGGAGAAGCGAGCGGCGTAGCGGAAAGGACTTACCATTCTTTAAATTCCTTGCCATGGGGATTATCTTTAATGCCGCTGATCATGAAGTTGGCCAAGTGGCAGTACTCATGCGCTATCACGTTGAGGAGACGGTCTTGAGATATTAGTCAGCTCGTTTCGATAACGGTGTGCTCGGGATTGATATGACCTTCGTCGTCAATGACTTTCTCAGCGAGCTCGATCGCTGCGTAATGACGATGGGTGATGTCCGATACTAATCCATCTGCATCCTTTGAACGGATGGCCTCCCGTCTCCAGTTCGCCCTGCCCGCAGTGGAGCAGAGTTTCTTGCTCCAAATGACTTGAATGCCACCGGTCGACTGTGACATTGAAGCGATCTGTCCATTGTTGATTGTCTGGTCAACCTCGGCCAGAAATGCGATAGCCAGATCGTGCTTTTGATTCTCAAACAACTTCCGTTGTTCGGTAAGTTTTCGGTCGTTCTTTGCTGGGCTTTTGATGAAAGAACTCTTGTGAGGCGATTCACAATTTAATATTTCTTCTTCTTCATCTCGAGAACGATGTTGATATTTGCGTGGAGACTGAAGGCACTTCCTAGGCGGGTACTGCTCATTCCAGTCATTGATAACATCTTGGCTCCAGAATGCGTCTATACTCGGCCGGTGGGGGGACGGTGGTATCCGATGCCGTTTCGAGGGCGATTTTAACTTTGGCTTCGACGGACTCAAGGGAGGCGTGAGGGGATAATGTTTATCCTTCGGCTCATGTTGTGATCTATACTAGGGTCAGAACTCCATGGCACTTGGCTGTTGCGATAGTCAAGATACCTACAACTCGCTGCAGTCATCTAGGTTGGGGTTTGCAACTACTAGCACTGCTTTGTAGGGCTCAGAGTTTAGTGGAGACTCCAGGCATGTCTGAACGTCATTCTTCTTTTCAGGCAAGACAGATACTGGTACGTCGATTCCTTGAGTATTCCTCTCATCGATTGCGCTCCTCGTCTTCTTCTTCGGCGATCTCGATACCAATGCTTCCTCATCGCTAGCAGAGTCAGGCACTATGAAACCTGAGAGATCCGTTGAAGAGCTTTCGTCGTCGTAAATCACTATACTTGCATTTGCCGATGCTTCAGCGTATTTGTTGTAGTCCGCATCAACCTTGGCTGATCTTATTGGACTGCCTCGAATTGATATTCTAGCTGCTGTCTCTACGCTCTCGCGCTCTTCCCTCCTAGAGCCACTGATTGATGTATCGGGCAGAGTGTAGAGAAGGGAGTTGATGGAGGATTGCTTCGAATACCCGAGAGGCTGATGTTTTCTGGACTGCGGCTTGCCCAAGGAGACTTTGGTGATGGTCCCCTGAGCAATTGAATCTGTCGATGCAAACGCGTCCGCCAAGTTGGTGTGCTCCCTTCTCCGAGATGATATGATGTTGCTGTGTTCTTGCCTCGGAGCCTTGACTGGAGTCGTAATTGTGGTGTGTTTCTGAGGGCCTAGGAGAGCAGAAAGCTCTGGAAGTTCATCGTCACTTTCGAATGGATCATTGAGTCTCGCCATTCTTTAGTCCTACTCGGATGCTCCCACAGATATAATTCCAGGTTGCAGGGTTTCTATTTGAGATTGGACGAGGGGAGTACAAAGAAGTTTTGTTTACATTTCGTTTCCTGGGCAACGCTTCGGCACAATTGCTTCACAGTTAAACACTGACCCTCGATGTAGAGGACCAAACCTCTGCAAAAGTTTATTTTCACCACACGTTCGACATTCACTATCTTCTACATATGAGGCATGCTATTTAGACATGCAGAATGACCCTGTTCGACCCTGACAAGGAAAATTGGGAAAGACAGTTTAAAAACCCCATTCGTTTTCTCGTCTTCATCTAAGTGATTGATAGTTACAGTGGCTTGCTCTAAGCCAGCAACAGCACAATCTGCCCCGCAGTTTATTTTGATGCACGATAGACTACAGCAAGACCATTCCAGCACCAACAAGCATTGCACTTGTGACGTAGGCAGCAAGCTTGAGGATCCCGAAGTCGAAGGCAGGTACACCGAGTATGACTGCGGCGGCTTTGCTTGTGTGAGTAGAGCCAGAAGTGGAACCACTGCCGGTGCTGCTACCGCCGGTGGGCGTGCTCGTGATGGACCCAGTCCCGGCTGAGCCTGCCTGGCTTACAATTGCCTTACAACTGGACGCAAGCTTCGGCGTAACCTTCTGAGCACTCCCAGAGAAGTCACAGGGGCTTGTGTTTTGCGTGTTCGTGGCAGTTTGGTTGAGATAATATTGGTTGAAGGCATAAGAGAGTCTCTCGGTGTCGCTGCACCCAGAGAAAGCACCGTATACACCGGTAGTGCCGTTAGCAAGGATACCACCGCAGTTGTTACCCTGCGCGGGGTCACATATGTAGTTGAATTGACTTGTTATGCTGTCTGCACTGAGACTAGACTTGGCAATACATGTAAGATTCTGGACCATGCATTGGCAGATGGCGTCGTTGGGAGTTGGAGGTAGATTGGTGGCAGCTTGCCAAGTGCTCGTGGTAGGACAAGATTGAGGAGAATTTGACGGAGTGTAAGAGGCTGAGTTGACGCCACTTGGCGTCACCTTGGCCATAGCAGTGGAGAGATTTTCGTAGTCCTGTAATGTCGTAGCTTTGTTGTTGCTGCCGATGGTTACAAGGCCTGCTTGCATTAGCATCTCCGACGAAATTTACCAAAAAGCGAACTGACCATAATCGTTTGCTTCCTGGAAATACATGTAGACAATCCCGCCAGACCAAACGGAAGTCATATTGGAGCCGAAAAGTGAGGCTACCTCGTCAAATGGTCGCGGTTCAACCTTGTTGCAACCGTATTCGGCAAAGAATGCAGGAACGTTGTAGGATGAGAACTCCTGAGTCCGAGCCTCATACATGGAGGCACTATAGGAGGATTGCCCGCACCATGAGTAGATGTTGTAGCCCCAAAAGTCGATACTTTCAGCAGGAGTGCCGCAATTGAAATAATCTGCAAGCTCTATTCGAGTATCATCATCGTCCGAGGCGTATCCCACTCCCATGGCTCGATAGTTTTTGCTGACAATGTAGGCTTTCATATCGCGGACAGCAGCTTTGACAAAAGCGCTTGCAGCGGTGTTGTTAGGAGCGTTCGATACTTCATTGCCAGCGAAGAAGCCAATGGTGTTTGTGTAGTTCGAAAAAGCGTCGATAACCTTGGCATATCGATCATATATTTCTTCATTCCATTCAGGCGTATCTCGGTTGATAGATGTGGCAGGCTCGCTTAGGTCGGATATGACATAAATGCCAGCATTCGTGAGCATTTGCATACACTCTGAGTGATCTTGTGAAGGATCCACAGCATAGACACGAATGGTATTCGTCCGGAGTCCTTGCAGCAGGGGAACATCGCGGGCGCAGTTCGTGGCATTTGCTAACGGGTCCGTGTATCCAGTGCCACCATTGGTTGTCGTTGTAGACCCATTGCCAGCAAAATCCTCTGGTACTATTAGAGTGATTTACATGGATGGTATTTGACATGAGCTTACGTTGGTAGGCCACTCCTCTGATGAAACTGCGAGCAAAGTGGTAAGCAAGTTCCTTAGTGTTGTCCGCGAAGATTACTTACAATTCGGTGCCGTTTGTCTTGTAGAAGAACTTGGAGCCCTGAGCATTTGGGGAAGTTCATCAGTTACAATATCAGTAGGAGAGCTAGTTGGAAAAGGCTACCTTGATCACAATTGGGTCAAGTTGAGCGGCAGCTGAAGCCGCGAACCATGTAGCTGCAACGATGACGGTGGATATAAACCCCAACCCCTTCATGATTACTAGTGATGGGTCGCAGAGTCGAATAAGGAGACGGTGATAATGATTTATGAATGTCGATGCAAAAAAGTCAAGCGTGTCTTGTAGGTGTTGTTCGCGCCCGAAAAGAATTAAGGAAGCGCTTGACAGGGTGAAGTAGATAGACAGGAAGGCGCAGATGAACGACAGACTCGCTCAATGGTATTAATTTCAATATCGCTCTATAAAAGAAAAAGGTCAAACGAGAGTATGAAGGTAGTCGGTAGTTGAACAATTGAGAATCAAATAAAGGACTCGGAGCATACGTATCTCAGTCAATCAATAATAAATAGGTGAAAAGAAAAGTTGAAGGGGATACTCTAGGACTTGGCAGGAATTTTAAATGGTAGGGGTACGGAGTACTCGTACTACGTACTCTAGAGTACGCCAGGTGTTCGAAACAACAATAATAATAATAATACTTTAACAACAAATAATACGAGTAATGCCGCTGCCGCAGAGTATTCCGCCTCTCCGCCTCTCCGCCTTTGAAAACACGGCACGTATTAAAGTACCTACGTATGGTGATTTGTCCGTGAGCTAAAGTACTAGAGTACCTTTACAGACTAAATAGCTACCTACTTCGCTTTACTTCACTTGACCTCAGAGGTAAAGTACTTTGGTCTCCTGAGTCCTTGACTCTGAGTGAGCTGACGCAAGCCTTTTCGCGGCTTCCACAAAAAAAGTAAGGCTTGCCACTTGCGGGACCAAAATAGACAGTCACGTGCACGTTGGATTATCCTAGCAACCATGTTCCCACCGGTCACCGTGACACCGGTAACTAGGCACTCAATGATTTACCATCTACTGTTAGGTACTCTTCGGACAATAAATGTTGTACTACATATAGGGCATATTATAAGCTCGTATACTGACCGGTGCGGACGTGGCTTTGCAGCTACCTTACTTATCAACATTGCTCTCGCTCTCTGAGGCAGGCCAACGAAAAGACCGATACTTGTCGACCCAATAAGTGTATCAATACGTGTATTGTAAATTTGTACATTAGTGCAGCTGCTGTAAATTTCCAATCTATTCTTGGCCTGCCCCAATTGCGAATTATGCCCCTTATCCATGATCTTCATGATCATCTCCAAAGCACCCGTTTAATAAAGTATCCCTGATAATGCAAACACTTGCCACCCACGACTATTTTTATCCCGCCTGAGGCAACGCTGTCCGCTATCGATGTCATCATTCCATCCGCACCGCAATGTAGGTACCATTCTATGTCCAAATATTGTTGTGTAATGGTATAACAGATTCGAGGTTTTAGGTACTCGTAGCAGAGAAAAAGAGAACCTCCAAGACGTCAAGCCAGTCATGATTGTAACGACGCACCCCAGAAGACCCTCGGACGTGATGTCTGTTATGCTGTAGCCGGGCAGGATCAACTACCATGTCAATCCGGACCTCGTAACAACTTCCTCTCTCCAACGTCCACCATCCCGAGTATCGAAGGTATCGAGCTGATTTAGGTATGCCATGATTTGATTGGAGGTTCGTTGTAATGAGTATGCATTTGCGAGACCAATTTGAAAAGGTGTAATTGAGATAAGAAGTAAAAAAGTACCTCTCTGTGGTACCTGGATTGTGATGCGTAAATTACAAGTCAGGGGGTTGGAACCACAATACTACTCCGTACAGAATGTAATGATGGATTACATGTGAAAAATCGTCAGCCAATCAGAACAGTTTCTGTACGGTGTAATGATCCACTGAGCTAGCGGCAAATCTTGGTGGGTAAAGCCGTGCTTTGTTTTCTCCCTTTTTTTACTTCTCAGCAAAAAACCCCTTCCCATCGTCTTCAACCTCACCCTGCCTCTCTCTACCTCTACACCTCAATCGATCTGCCTGTCCTTGTTGCTGGCGATAACTGTCGCTCGCTCGGGGTTGTTCACTGGTAGAAGAGATCAGCAATATTGTCGATTGGACCCGTTGGAAGGCACAGCCAGCAAAATCTGGTAGCGCGGAGCAACTGCGCAGTCAACTTGACTTGCCTGGTCCTTCCTCCTCCACTTTCATTATCAACACCACAAAACGCACCAGTCCTCCATTTGCAAAACCCTTCATTCTCAATCATTTCAGCGCTCGACGAAAACAATCTGACATTGTCGCAATAATAATCAAAGAATAATTGTGGGGAGGATCATACTTTTCTTTCGCTTCTTGTCCCCAAGTTTTCGGTTGGCAAAACAAAAACCTCCACGCGACTGACTGAACGTCGTTTCAACCAATCCTCATCATCAGCCTATCGCGCTATAATCTCAGTCCATCCTTTGTGTTCAATGGGGAGCTTTTGAGGTAAGCACCACTCGTGTCTCACATCCATGGTTGCATCCACGCCCTTGTCAAACCGATCCCTATTCTTTGTCTTCACTACCGTCCGTCTTACAATCTTGCATGGTCTAATGTTATACAGGGACATACTCAGAGTTTTTGATCATCGTCGAACATGTCGGGCCATCCTCAAGACCATTATGACGATGGCTATAGCCATGAACCACAAGCCACAGATTCATATTACCAAGACGAACACAATCAAGGTTATTATGACCAGCAGGAATATCCGCAGCACGGCGAGCAAACGCAAGACTATGGGCAGCACCAGCATGGGAACGGTCACGGGAATGGCGGTTACTATGACGAGTCGTAAGTCCGGATGACACACTACTAGGCATCTTGTTCACTAGTGACAGGGGATACTACAATGCCGATGCCACCAACCAGTATCATCAGGACGGCGGCTACTACGAAGGCCATCAGCAAGGCTATCAAGACGAGTATTACAACGATCAGTACTATGATCAAGGGGCGCCAGCTGCAGGGCAGCAACCCCAGTATGGTCAGGGTGGCTATGGGTTCGTGAATCTTCCCTTCGGTTTTAATCATAATTGCTTACAGCCTCCAGAGCCAAGCCAAAGCGACGTGGTCACGATTCAGAAGAAGACTCGGAGACTTTCAGCGACTTCACTATGAGGTCAGACATGGCTCGAGCTGCTGAAATGGATTACTACGGTCGCGGGGATGAGCGTTACAACAGCTATAATGATGGTCAAGGCGGGGGCCGTGGCTATCGACCACCTTCGTCGCAAATCTCGTACGGAGGCAATCGCTCGTCTGGAGCTTCGACTCCTATCTACGGAATGGACTACGGTAATGCACTGCCCGCCGGACAAAAGTCTCGCGAGCCATATCCTGCTTGGACTTCAGACGCTCAAATTCCCGTGTCAAAGGAAGAAGTTGAAGACATATTCATGGACTTGACTGCCAAATTTGGTTTTCAACGCGATAGCATGAGGAACATGTATGATCATTTCATGACTTTGCTCGACTCTCGTGCGTCTCGTATGACGCCAAATCAAGCGCTGCTGTCTCTACATGCCGATTACATCGGTGGGGACAATGCCAACTACCGGCGTTGGTATTTTGCAGCACACCTTGATCTGGACGATGCAGTTGGTTTCGCAAACATGAAACTTGGTAAGGCAAATCGAAGAACTCGCAAAGCACGGAAGGCAGCGAAAAAAGCAGCGGCGAAGGAACCTGAGAATGAGGACCAGACGCTCGAGAGCCTCGAGGGCGACAACAGCCTGGAGGCCGCAGAATACCGATGGAAGGCACGCATGAATCGTATGTCACAGCACGACCGTGTCCGACAAGTGGCCTTATATCTGCTTTGTTGGGGTGAGGCCAACCAAGTTCGCTTCATGCCCGAATGCCTGTGCTTTATTTACAAGTGCGCCCTCGACTATCTCGCGACTCCAGAGTGTCAAAACCGAGTCGAGCCGCTCGAGGAGTTCACGTACCTTAATAACGTCATAACCCCATTGTACCAATACTGCAGAGATCAGGGGTACGAGATTCTGGATGGCAAGTATGTCCGACGAGAGAAAGACCACAGCAGTGTCATCGGTTACGATGACATCAATCAACTTTTTTGGTATCCTGAAGGTATAGAAAGAATCGTGATGGAAGACAAGACCCGACTCGTGGATTTCCCAGCCGGGGAGCGCTATCTTAAGCTCAGCCAAGTGACGTGGAAGAAGGTATTCTTTAAGACTTACAAGGAAACGCGATCATGGTTCCACATGCTCGTCAATTTCAACCGCATTTGGGTCATCCATTTGACCGCTTTCTGGTTCTACACCGCCCATAACTCGCAAACTTTCTATACCAAGCACTACCAGCAACAACTAAACAATCAGCCCACGGCTGCAGCAAACTGGTCTGCTCCTGCACTCGGAGGTACCTTGGCTTCTTTCATCATGATAGTTGCTACAGTGGCGGAATGGATGTACGTCCCGCGTCGATGGACTGGCGCGCAGCACCTGACAAAGCGTCTGTTCTTCCTCATCGGCATTTTTGTCATCAACATCGCCCCGAGTGTGTACATCTTCGGCGTCTCTGACTCAACCAAGATTGCCCATATCCTCGGTGTCATTCAATTCTTCGTTGCCCTTGCAACGTTCGTCTTCTTCGCCATCATGCCACTCGGTGGATTGTTTGGGAGCTACATGAAGAAGAATTCGCGGCAATACGTTGCGAGCCAAACCTTTACGGCAAGCTTTCCCCACCTCAAGGGTAACGACATGTGGATGTCTTATGGTCTCTGGGTTTTGGTGTTCACAGCCAAGCTCTCGGAATCCTACTTCTTCCTGACTCTGTCGTTCCGCGACCCCATTCGCATTTTGTCCGAGATGAGAATTAGCAGATGTGTGGGCGATAAAATCATTGGCGACGTGTTGTGCAAACAACAACCAAGAATCACACTTGGCCTAATGTTTGTCACCGACGTATGTCTGTTCTTCCTGGATACATATCTTTGGTACATCATCTTCAACTGTGTCTTCTCCGTGGCTCGGTCTTTCTACTTAGGCGTTTCCATCTGGACCCCTTGGAGAAATATCTTTTCTCGGTTGCCAAAGCGTGTCTACTCCAAAATCCTTGCCACGACCGACATGGAAATCAAGTACAAGCCCAAGGTTCTGATTTCTCAGATCTGGAACGCTATCGTCATCTCTATGTATCGAGAGCATCTCTTGGCAATCGATCATGTACAAAAGCTGCTTTACCATCAAGTTCCTTCAGAACAGGAAGGCAAGCGAACGTTACGTGCACCGACGTTCTTTGTGTCTCAAGAGGACCATTCATTCAAGACCGAGTTCTTTCCAACTCAGAGTGAGGCCGAACGCCGCATCTCATTCTTTGCCCAGTCGCTGTCCACGCCAATTCCGGAGCCGTTGCCCATTGACAACATGCCCACCTTCACTGTCCTAATTCCCCACTACGGTGAGAAGATTCTACTTTCTCTGCGGGAGATCATCCGGGAAGATGAGCCCTACTCAAGAGTAACTCTACTTGAATACCTCAAGCAACTTCACCCCCACGAATGGGACTGCTTTGTCAAGGACACCAAAATTCTAGCCGATGAGACCTCTCAATTTAATGGAGATTATGAAAAGTCTGAAAAGGATACTGCCAAGAGCAAGATTGATGATTTACCGTTCTACTGCATCGGTTTCAAATCCGCTGCTCCAGAGTATACCTTGCGGACTCGAATCTGGGCTTCGTTACGCTCACAAACACTCTATCGTACAATCTCTGGTTTCATGAATTACAGCCGTGCGATCAAATTGCTCTATCGCGTCGAGAACCCCGAGGTCGTGCAGATGTTTGGCGGTAATTCGGAAAAATTGGAGCGAGAGTTGGAGCGCATGGCCCGCCGAAAGTTCAAGATAGTGGTCTCTATGCAACGATATGCCAAGTTCAACAAGGAAGAGCGTGAGAACACCGAGTTCCTCCTCAGAGCCTACCCTGATCTGCAAATTGCGTACCTTGACGAGGAACCTCCTGTGAATGAAGGGGAAGAGCCGCGTCTCTATTCAGCTTTAATCGACGGCCACTCGGAGCTCATGGATAATGGCATGCGTCGTCCCAAATTCAGGATCCAGCTTTCTGGGAATCCAATCCTGGGTGATGGTAAATCGGACAACCAGAATCATGCCTTGATATTCTATCGTGGAGAATACATTCAATTGATCGACGCCAACCAGGACAACTATCTCGAAGAATGCCTGAAGATTCGCAGTGTGCTTGCTGAGTTCGAAGAGATGACCACTGACAACGTCTCACCTTACTCACCTGGTGTGCCAGCTAGCGACTTTGCCCCTGTTGCCATCCTTGGTGCTCGTGAATACATCTTTTCTGAGAACATAGGTATTTTAGGAGATGTCGCTGCCGGAAAGGAACAAACCTTTGGGACTCTCTTCTCGCGGACACTGGCACAGATTGGTGGCAAATTGCATTATGGTCACCCCGATTTCCTCAATGGTATCTTTATGAGTACTCGTGGGGGTGTTTCCAAAGCCCAAAAAGGCTTGCACCTGAACGAGGATATTTACGCTGGTATGAATGCTCTGCTTCGAGGAGGACGCATAAAACATTGTGAATACTACCAATGCGGAAAGGGTCGCGATCTTGGGTTTGGATCCATTTTGAACTTCACGACAAAGATTGGCACTGGTATGGGCGAGCAAATGCTCTCCAGGGAGTACTATTACCTGGGCACTCAGCTTCCTTTGGACCGCTTCCTCTCGTTCTACTACGCTCATCCTGGTTTCCACATCAATAATCTGTTCATCATCTCATCACTTCAGATGTTTATGATATGTTTGATTAACATTGGAGCTCTCCGCCATGAAACCATCATTTGCAGATACGACAGGAACAAGCCTATTACTGATCCTTTATTTCCCAATGGATGCGCCAACCTATCACCCATCCACGACTGGGTTTACCGCTGCTGTGTCTCCATCTTCATTGTGTTTTTCATCTCGTTCATACCGCTCATTGTGCAAGAGCTCACAGAACGAGGGTTTTGGCGTGCAGCTACCAGGTTGTCCAAACACTTCTCATCGTTCTCGCCACTGTTCGAGGTGTTTGTTTGCCAGATCTACGCCAGCTCCCTTAGTCAAGACCTTTCCTACGGTGGTGCGCGCTACATAGGTACTGGCCGCGGGTTTGCAACGGCTCGCATTCCATTCGGTGTTCTATACTCGAGATTCGCTGGCCCATCAATCTATCTAGGTTCGCGACTTTTGATGATGTTGCTGTTCGCCACCTTGACTCAGTGGGGAATCGAGCTGCTGTACTTCTGGATGTCATTGCTCGCCTTCTGTGTCTGTCCCTTCCTATTCAATCCTCACCAGTTTTCATGGAACGACTTCTTCATTGACTACCGCGACTTCCTACGGTGGCTGTCTCGTGGCAATTCAAGATCTCACGCATCGTCGTGGATTGCCTTTTGCCGCCTCTCACGAACTCGTCTGACTGGTTACAAGCGAAAAGCTCTCGGGGAACCATCTTCGAAGCTCTCTGGCGATGCGCCGCGTGCTCATTTTACCAACATCTTCTTTAGTGAAATCATCAGCCCGCTACTCCTGGTGGGCGCAACTCTGATCCCTTACCTTTTCATCAATGCACAAACTGGTGTCAGAAACACGACGGCTAGCAATTCCCTGATCCGAGTCGCCGCTGTTGCATTTGCGCCAATTGCAATCAACGCTGGAGTCCTGGCAGGCCTATTTGGAATGGCTTGCTGCATGGGACCCCTTCTTAGCATGTGTTGCAAAAAGTTTGGATCAGTCCTCGCTGCCATTGCTCACGGAATAGCCGTCATTGTGCTCCTCGCTTTCTTCGAGGTCATGTTCTTCCTAGAGGGATTTGTATTTGCGAGGGCACTGCTTGGCATGATTGCTGTTGTTGCGCTCCAGAGATTCATCCTGAAGCTGATAATCGCCCTAGCTCTCACTCGTGAGTTCAAGTCCGACTCATCAAATATTGCTTGGTGGACCGGGAAATGGTACAACATGGGATGGCACTCGCTCTCTCAGCCTGGGAGAGAATACCTCTGCAAGATCACCGAACTCGGGCTGTTTGCAGCCGACTTTGTCCTGGGACATATAATCCTGTTTCTAATGCTTCCGGTCATTGCAGTGCCGTACATCGACAAGCTCCACTCTGTCATGCTTTTCTGGCTTCGACCAAGGTAAGTCTTTCTGTGAGTTTGACTTGATGCTGCGCAATACTAAAACTTATCCAGCCGTCAAATTCGACCTCCAATCTACTCACTAAAGCAGTCAAAACTACGCAAGCGTAGAGTCATCCGCTTCGCAATGCTCTACTTCGTGATGTTCATCATATTCCTGGCTTTGATCGTCGGACCAATCGTCGCTGGGAAGTATCTCGGCAAATTAAACATTCCCCTGCAACTCATGCAACCCACTGGTCTCAACAACAATGACACCAGCGACCGAGTAACGGGCTCTGCGCTTAACGGCCTGGGAACCGCGGCCGGTGCTAGTGCAACTGCAGCCGCATCAAGCTCGTCATCCTCGTAGTGACCATGGCACTTGATTGAGAGCGGCAAGATTCACGATGTGTCAAACCAAAAATGTACAAATACTTGACTCGGCCTGAAGCTCGTCCCAGCGACGGGCAGACTAATGATAGCATAGAATCGGATGGGATGTCAGACCCTACCCGAGAGACATGGGCGCTTGGGATAGATGATGTCACTCGTTTGGTGCTCTTCGCACATGATTGTACTTTTTCAGTAACCTGCATTTCTACACCCTGCGGTACACGAGAATTAGCTTTAGTAGTTGGTAATGGACCTGCTTTGCCAGGAATGGCTAGCACTACAGCATCCAAGAGAATCCAATTGCGCATTTTGATGAGTAGAGAGAGACTTGGCACAGACAGAGTTGAATCTCTTTCATTTGACCACGTACCTACGTACATCCCCATACGTAGTTCAATCTCCGAAAGTAGAGTACAGAGATTGAGAT
Organism: Usnea hakonensis; assembly: GCA_013423325.1. NCBI lineage: Eukaryota > Fungi > Ascomycota > Lecanoromycetes > Lecanorales > Parmeliaceae > Usnea > Usnea hakonensis. The sequence goes on from BLJB01000122.1 coordinate 42,703, forward strand.
TGTTTTACCGTCGCCAATACCTACATACCTAGGTTACAGGTACCTTACCTTACCTTATTATTGATTGGTAAGGCTGGGCACTAGTCTAGTCTCATCCTATACCTTAGCTTATAAGGTACCTTAGGGTGGCAGGCTATAGCCCTGAACCCCTTGTCCATCCTCCAACCCCATGTTCTCCATGGCACCATGGACTTGCAAGATATACAAAGCTGGCTCAATGAAATCTTGAGGGAGGTTTCCATCCAATTTCATAGGGTCCCGGGCTCGGCGATTTTTCTACGATACGTCAAATCAAGTTACCAGAATGATCCTGTGAGGTCTGCTGTCGAGCTCTTCCTAGTCCTTTTCGCAATCAGATATCTAGCTGCGCCTGCCTACTCAACGCAGAAGCGATCCTACGTGACACTGTCAGAAGAGGCTTGTAATCTTCCTTCCTGCCATGGCCTGTTATTAACATTATAAAAGGAGGTTGATGAGCTCGTTGACGAATGGACGCCCGAACCTCTCGTAACACCACAAACCCCCTTCGAAGAAGCAGAAAATGAGAAAAGGCCTGTGATTGTTGGGTAAGATGCAATAAGGACATGTACGCGTCGTGAACGCTTTGGCTGAAATGACAGGTACCAAGACCCACAGGTCCAAGATCGAAATTGTCAAATGGTCGTACAGTCACCAACCTCGCTTCTTACAACTTTTACAACCTTGTCAGCAATGAAACCCTGAAAGAGAGAGCCATTCAAGTCCTTCGTACCTATGGAGTTGGTCCTTGCAGCCCTCCTGGATTTTACGGCACACAAGACGTACATATCAAGACCGAAGCCGACATAGCAGCACATCTGGGCACACCCGCATGCATAGTCTACGCTCAGGCACTTTCCACAATATCGAGCGTCATATCCGCATTTTCAAAAAGAGGCGACATCATCGTCGCGGACAAAGCAGTCAACTATGCCATTCGAAAGGGTATTCAGATATCCCGGAGCACCGTTAGGTGGTATGAACACAATGATATGCAGGATCTACAGCGCGTGCTGGGAAAGGTTCTGATTGAGCAGGCGAAGAAGCCATTGACGCGGCGATTCATAATTACTGAGGGTCTGTTCGAAAATGTGGGGGATATGATTGACTTGCCCAAGATTGTACGTTGGCCAGACATCTGTGCTTCTTGCATCCATACTCATTCAGACGTGCTAGATCGAGCTTGGCCGCCAATACAAGTTCCGAATCATTCTGGACGAGACCTGGTCCTTTGGCGTGTTGGGCAGGACGGGTCGAGGAATCACCGAACACCAGAATGTGGACGCTGGAGAAGTTGACATGATTGTCGGCTCTTTGGCGGGACCGTTATGTGCTGGGGGTGGCTTCTGTGCGGGTTCAGATGCTATCGTGGAGCATCAACGGATCTCTGCGTCAGCGTACACGTACTCGGCTGCTCTTCCAGCAATGCTTGCTACCACGGCAAGCGAAGTCCTTTCAATGCTACAAACGAGTCCGGAGATGTTGACCACAGTCAGAGAAAACATCAGGACCATGTGGGCGCAGTTGGACCCGCGGAGTGACTGGATACACTGTACCAGTTCTGCTGATAATCCTATCATGATTCTGGCGTTCAGACCAGACTTCCTTGCCAAACAAAAGTTGGGAGTAGCAGATCAAGAGCAGCTCTTCCAAGAAGTTGTCGATGAGGTCAGTCGAAGCCAGGATCCTCCACAGAGCATGATGGCATTACTGATCAGCTTTCTAGACGTTGGCAAACGGTGTGTTGGTAACGAGGCTCAAGAGTATGCCCCGAGCGATTAATGCAACGACCAAAGACATCGGATGGGAGCTTCAGCCGGCATTGAAGGTCTGCATCACTTCTGGACTCTCCAAGAAGGAGGTTGAAAGGGCTGGAATCACCATCAGACACGCAGTCACCAAAATTGTAAATAAACGGCGATGAAGAAATAGCAGGAAGGCAAGAGGGGTCATTGTTTAAATGTGGCGGCTTCATCATACCAGTGTGGCCCGTTGAATATGGAATGGACTGGATCATATGAAGAAAGCAGCAAACCCATTTTCATGCGAAATCTTTAATTACCACATTTAGGTACCTACAGTACTTGGGTACAAGTACTTTAAAATGATAAATTATAGTTTTTCCCTAAGGTAGCAGCAGCCTATCAGAATGGTCTGGTTCCTGGGTAAGCGCGCGCCGTGCCGCCGTCTCAAGGACTATCGAATTTCCCCACTCATCATCATTATTACAGTACCTAGTATTGTTATTTATAGAGAAAGAAGGTGAATGGTAATGAATTTTGGGAATCTTATGTGACTTACTTATGCATTTAATAAGGTAAATAAGAGTAAATGGTTCAAAGCATGCAGGCGGACAAGATGAATGCCAGAATCCAAATCCAAGACACTGAAAGGGGGAAGGGGGTGTTTGAATTACTCTAAGACTAAACGGATGTATCAGGTCGCAACTCGCAAGTCGCAACTAACGAGCTCAGAGAAAAAAGGAGGCGCCCAAGAGGTCTTACCTACTATCACCTACCACCTACCACCTACCACCTACCACCTCTCTTTTCAAGAATCCCTAGGTACCTGTTGAGGTATCAAGTGAGGGTTCACGCAACCCACATTCCTTTTATCAGCTATAGTACCTTACCTTAGCCTACCATCATTTTTTCCCCTTTTTATCTACGTATTCAAGTTGGATTACCACTCTCTTCAAGTCCGGCCGGAAGTCCATTCCCATTCCTTTCTGCTACCGTCCTACCCAACAACAAAGACTCAGACTCTCCTTGTTACCCACTGACCCACAAGACACTGGGATATTTCAACACGTCGCTGCCATCGCTAACCCCGACCAAGTTTGCTTCTCTCTGCTGAGCCTGAATGCTCCCGACCAAAACGATTCTATCCTCATGAAGACTCGACTCATATTATTTATCGGTTGCGCGACATTTCTACGGCTAGCCAGGTCGCAAGGACATCATGGTATGGAATTTGGTCAATTCCGCATCCGGGAACCACACAGAGCCACACACTAATTTAAATCAGACCATCTCAAACATCACCACGCCAAACGGCAAGACGTCTGTTCAGATGTTGTCACCGATGTCGTCACTGACATAGACTATGTCACCTATGACTCTGAGGACGTGATTGTGTACGTTAACGACGCAAACCAACCGGTTTCCACAACCACGGTGAGTACAACGTTCGAAAGACTCTTGCCGTTCAATGCCATATCTGAGTCTCAAGCCCTGTCACTGGAGGAAATGATGCTTCCCGCTCCCCAAGTCTGTTTTCCGGCCAAGATGATCTTCCTCAAACGGCCTATAGTAATTTGATAATCTGCAGGTATACAATGGACTCGTTCCAAACACCAAGGCCCCGGCGCCATCACCTTCTAGCCTCCCACCGCCTTCCGCCGAGGCAACTTCTACCTCACCATCGCCTTCCGCCGATTCACCTTCTGTCTCTCCAGCGCCTTCTGCCGAGTCGCCTTCTATCCCTCCAGCGGCTCCCGCAGAGTCCCCTTCCCCGTCTCCAACTTCCTCTTCGCCACCGGCTCTAGCTCCTGTCCCATCGCCAGTCCTTCAACCTACCCAGACAGTGGCTTCCGTGCCTTCATCCAGCCCAAGTCCGAAGCCAAGTCCAGAAATATCCGGCTCGGGTGGTCCAGGTTTCGGCTCCGCTGTAGCCTACACGCCATACAACGCTGACCAATCCTGCAAAAGCACATCACAAGTGGCGGCCGATTTTCAAAAAATTAGCGGTTTCGATGTTGTACGGCTTTACGGCACGGATTGTAACCAAATCAGCAATGTAATCGCTGCGACGCATAGCAACGTCAAGCTTTATCTTGGTATCTTCGATATCAATTCCATACAGAGCGAAGTCCAAATTATATCCTCGGTATGGCCTAGTCCCGTGTTACTTCATCGATGCAGGACATATTCTCTGCTTCTTAACCCTTCATATAACTTGACCGTGTTTCGACGGAAACGTGCTGACTCAAAGTCTCCGACAGGCGGTCAACGGGGACTGGTCGCTCGTCAACAGCGTTACGTACGTAAAGTCGGAGCTCATCCTTCGTGTTTGGTGATGGAATCGAGTCATAGACATGTACCGGGAGCAAGAGACCCTACTACAGGACCTGTGCTACCCAATTTCCTACCTTGAACAAGCAATGCTGACTGCGATTCTGCGTAGTGTGGGAAATGAGCTGGTGAACACCGGCAAGGCATCGGCATCACAAGTCGTTGCCGCAATCGCTAGTGCTAAGACTACCCTAAAAGCCGCTGGCTATGACGGGCCAGTCGCTACTGTTGATACTATGAGTAAGCATACGTTTCTGAGGCTCTTCTTCATGGTTGGTTCTGTAGTTCGTTCCCTAGGATTTCCGTGTCATAACCTCATGCTCCTGTCATGCTATATGATCATGTCTTTCGGCTTTCGACTTCATAGCAGAGACGAAAGATTGACATCAAACTTCTAGTGGCTATGAAAAACAACATCGAGATTTGTTCTGCTTCCGACTTTTGTGCCATCAATTGTCATGCATTCTTCGATGGCAATACCTTGCCCGAGGACGCGGGAGAATTCGTCCAGAGTTGGGTCAAGCAAATCTCAGAAGCTGCAGGAGGAAAGACGACCATCGTGACTGGTACGTGTTTTCAGAATCCACACTCCCTTTTGTGAGCCTAATCATGAGCTACGAAATATTCCTTGGGAAGATTCATTCGTGTATCACGACTCACTCCACGAAGAAGCAAAACTGACGTTGAATTCACAACCAGAGTCAGGATGGCCTCATCAAGGCGACCCCAACAATAAAGCCATCCCGAGTCCGGAAAATCAAGCAGCGGCCATCGCTAGCCTGAAAGCGGCTTTTGGTGGCGGCTCGAATATAGTTCTATACAATTCTTACAATGATCTTTGGAAGTCGGACTCGGCAGGTACTTTTGGGTGAGTGCTCATTATACACATTCATGAGCTGTTCCGCGTGCTGACCTCTCATTAGAGCGGAGAAGTGTACGTATTTTCGGAATCAATTTTCCCTCTTCCTAGCCTCCTTATGAGCGCTGGGAGATGTCTTGGAGTATCCCTTCCTCAAACTCTTCAGAAGTGTTTCAAGGTTGCTATACGTCCACCAAGAAAGCAAGACTGACTCAAATCACAATCAGATTGGGGAATACTTGGAGACAGCCCGGACTAGTTTGTTTTTTGCGAGAGTCATGCAATGCTAATATCCCTGGCTGTTCGGTCCCATCGTCCTTATCGCAAACGAGTGTACGTTGGACAGGTGTACTTGTAACGAAGGGGGTGGAAAGTGGACGGAGGCCGAGGGGGGGTGGGTCTGTATGCAGCGGTGGCGTACAGAAGTGGTCGACCCTGCTTTTCTATGATATCCTTTTTGTTCTGTAAAGCTGTGATCGTGCATAGTGTCTCATCTAGGCGAGAGATGCTTCTGAAGTTCTGTACAAATAGGCGCGAGGCATGGCGTGGTTAATACTTACTACTGAATCGAAGCTGTTCCATGCAATTTTCCATGTGGACGAATCTTTGATTGTCTCTGTTGTAAAGTAACTTCGTGCCAGAGAATGTGAAGCCCGGCCTGAGATGGCACTCCTCCTAAAGGCAAATCGCTTGGCGTTTGCGCGTATAGCAGGGTTGTATTATTTTTTATTGATAACAAGCCAGACAGCCATACCACCCAAGTGGAAGTCAATTCAGGAGTATCAGCCAACGTCTGGGCGAAGGCCGACCATGATGATTCGAAGCATAGAGGTAGGTGTACCTGCACATAGGTTTTCGCGAAGTTGAATTTCCACAAAATCATTAATAGGATGTCCCTATTCCACAGCATCTTCCGGTTCCATTCTCGTTGGTGATGTTCGTAATCATTGCTTCGTAATGCGCAGGCCTCCCACATCGTCACCGGCCCCTCCATTTCCTTCCACCGCCTTTGCGCCATAGCCAGCTGGCCTCGGTCGCGGTAACCCAGACACTTCTGTTTCCTGACTCCTCGCCCTTTGCAGCCGCCGCCACTATTCCATCCACAACCCTCCCCTGATCCATCAGCTCCCAGAGCCCCTCACACAAATCTTCCCCTTCCCGTCCGAAATCGCCTCTGCCGAGCCTATACAGCATTCGACCGAGCGTTTGGTATGCAATGCACCGCTGAGCGGGGTAGGCACTGCGCGCGAGATGTGCGAGCTCAGGAACTGTATAGCCGGCGGAGGACGGCGCATGGGCGTGGTGATGGAGGCCTTTAAATTGAGAGATCTGAGCGGAAAGGCGGGGTGGTAGGAGACGGCCGCGGAAATCGAAGCGGAGGGAGGACGGTGTGAAAGTTTCTTGTGTGGCAGAGTAAACAGAGTCCTTCTCTGCTTTAGGATCGATGGGGGTCATCCAGGCCATGGCAGAGGGGTCGGACGGCAAGGAGGGGAAGTAATTTGAGTGAAGGGCGGAGAGGAAGTTGGGATCTGAAGGGTCAAGTTCTGGCGGCTTGGGTGGTTGAGGAAAATGCATACTTAATGGTGGTGGCACAGGAGTTTGGGAGGCTGGCTGTAGATCGAGGGGTGGATGCAGGGGGGAGGCATCTGGATCGGACCACAGTGGGAGACTCGGTCTCGCTGATCCGATCGAAGGAGATGTTGGGTCCTGCTCCGCTTCTCGCTTTTCGGGATCATGTTCTATTAGAAGTGCTTTTGAGGGCAAAGATGCCTCGATTTGATGCGGTCGCATTTCGCCCCTCGAATCATTTCGTCCGTCGTCGATATTCGCCTTTTTGAGCAGTCTTTCGATGACCGATGCGCTTAGGCTTCCCATGAGTTCCTTCCTAGCCTCTTCGATCTCCTCATCTGACATTTGTACAAGCCGCTGCTTATTCTCTTGGTCGATTGAAGGGTCCTTCCACCTGTTGGTCACATCTATCTGTTGCCCACTCCTTACAGCTGCAGCACTGTTACTGTCCCCTGGCTGTGAGAGATATGGTGATGCAATGTCGGGACCGGCATGCCTTTCTGACTGGTTGACGTCTTTGAACAGGTTATCTTTCCTCTGCTTGAACATCGAAGGACCAGTCCTAGTCTTGTGTGCTGGGAAACCAGTCTCGGAGCTCTTAAATTTAGGCGAAGCTGGGGGTTTGGCATCTGACGAAGCTTCTCGCTCTCTGATATCTCCTACAAGACCGAAGTTGAAGCCAGGTAGCTGCGCTGATCTAGAGGAGTGGGCGCCATGAGGCTCATGGTCAGCGTCCAAATCGATATGAAAGCGTTGACCTCGCACTGCCATGGTGAATTTGATATAGAAGGTCGGAATGATAATACTGTAAAACCGAATCTTCTCATATTTCCATGTAAGAGTAATGAAGATGGCATTCCCATTCCATGTGCCGCGCTTCAATAAAAGCGGCTTATAGCACTTAACTCCGAGGCTGCGTCAAGCCTTTATTCATAGCCCCATACTCCGTAAGGGTCACCAGATCAAAATATCAAAATATCAAAATATTCAAAATATTCAAAATATTCAAAATATCAAAAGATCAAAAGAGGAAAAGAGGAAAAGAGGAAAAGAGTAAAAGAGTAAAAGAGCCAAATATCAAAAGAACAGACCTGAGACCAGAGACATATAGAAGTCCTCGTCCTTTCTCGCTTTCTCCTCTTTGTGCTCCTCCCAATCATTCTGTACATAACTCTGTCGTGCCTTTCATTCCAAGTGTTCTCATGTGAAGTTGCAGTATGCAATGTGCAGTCCGAGGTAGCCGCTGCACCCTGCCGCCCCACATGTCTTACTCTCACACTTTCCGTCCTCTTTTCGTCCAGTCTGTTATTGCTTGCTCATTGATGCTGCACAGTCTGATCTATGTGACGCAAATCGAGCACAAGGATCCGTGTGCTCTGTATAATGATGCTCATCATCGTCGTCGTCATAATGTATCCGATTTCACGGGTCTCCGTTCCAAAATTCCGTACAATGTTGTTTCGTTGCGGGACTTTTTCCTGTATGAGACCGGTTGTCAAGGCAGCCATCTGCGTTTGCCAGCCTTAAGTGGAAGATTTTATTGAGGATGGTCCGGAGACGAGCTTAACGCTACCAAAGATTGATGTCTAAGGCGCCGTCGGAACAGGCACAAAGACCCGGAACTCCGTGTCTTACACCGACTTCAATGAGGCAGAGTACAGGATGACTTTTCTAGTGAAAGACTGCGGCCTTTTCTGTCTCCGCCATCCAAGCTTCGTAAAACTTCTCGCCGCTGTCCCGCTGGTGAAATCGCAGTCCAATCACTGTGTAGGGCTTCGACTTGAAGTTTGCAAGCTTTCATAACCTCTTCTCCCCCTTTAGCTGCCAGTCAACCTCTCCGAGATGTCTTCGACGTCCGGTATTGCTGCAACATGCCCCCTCAATGTTACATTTTATGCGTGCGAGTTTGGGGAGAGATTCCTCGGCTGTTGTGCAAATGGCAGTCCGGCCGTTACATGCACCACTGGGTGCCCTCAAGAGGATCTCCTACCAGCAAGTTTTGAAAAGGAATATTACGCCTATACCACCAGCGCAGCGTGTACGCAAGGTAGTTGGTGGTCTTGCGGAGATACATCACCGCCATTCTTAGGCTGTTGCTTGTCCAATCCTTGCCTTAATGGCTGTCCAGCCACTGACTTGAGAGCTGCGATCTTCTCCCCAAACCAAACGGACAACCCGCTGTACTCAGCGAATCTAGACGCTTTTATTGTGGCTTCATCGACGGCATCGTCTTCCACTTCCAAGGCTGCGTCGTCGACTTCATTTCATGCCACTGGAGCTGTTTATTCCACCGTTACTAGCCCATCGCCTATTCACAAGAATCCGACGAAAGAAATAGTGGGAGCGGTGACAGGTGGAATCGTAGCTGTGGGCTTTATCTTCATTGGAGTGCTACTACTATACCGCCGCCTGAGGTCCCAAAGGAAAAGAGGTTCGCATTCAGCTGGAAGGGTTGAGCATGGAAGCATCAAAGGTACGCTGACATTATAGTCTTATTCCGGCAATTGTCTCCCCAATTGACATTGAGTAGACACCGTACTTCAAAGCCCAGTGAAATCCAAAGCTTCTCGCCACGAGAACGAAGCATCCCATAACCTATCAATTACAACAACCACCAACAATTTCAAAGAGAGCGGAGTGCCAACCCAGGATATTCGAAGATTGAATCTTATGTCTTACATAGAGCCTACAATACCGTTGGGGACTCCTCCTGCAACAAGAAGCGCTGCCCAAGAAAATCGCGAAGGGAACAACACGCCACACGAGCTCCCCCTAAATCACGCCCCGCTCCCAGAGATTGCAAGTTCGGATCAACCAAAGTCGTTTTACGAGCTTCCGTCATCCGACCCTACGATCATCCATCCAGAAGCCTTGCAACCAGCTAAGCCAGTCTTTAGGCCATACTCTGCGTCTAGCCTGTCCCCAAACCCACAGGCGTATAGACTAGGCTTCAGGCCCCACTCTCCTTCCCATCTGTCCATGGTTTCTTCTCTTGATGGTTCGCCTTCATCTCCCTATGGCTTGTCTCCTATTTCTATCACCAACGACGGCACAAGTGCGGAAGTCTAGATGACAATCGGCACGAAGTCAGGGGTTCTCAACGCCTGCAGAGCAATGGTTTGGAAGGACACGCGAGATATGCGTCAATAATGTAGCAACAATGTAGGATTTCTGCAAGACGGGACTGGGCGGCTGAGAGCTGTAGATAATCTGATGTAATCTCTATGAACGCAAAAATGCTTCCACAAATCATTCTCCCGTTGAGAGAGACCGCACGCCCAGTATCTGTAGAGCTACACGTCTCGTCTCCACTGTAAATGCCGCTGCTCCTTCGATGCGTTTGTCTTTTACAAGACGCAGTGTTGTAATACGTTATACCTCTTCAGAAATACCAGCTATCAGGAGTTGAAATGAGGGCGATCACCCGGTATGACTTGTGAGCAATCTGTGTTTTTGGAATATGTTACGTCGGTTTCTGGCATCATAACGATATCCATAAGCCAGCGACCTCTTCTCTAGGATACCTCGAAAGCATCATTACCCGAGGAGGCATCGCCGTCCGACCAGAAGAATCTTGGAAGGAGCGCGCCCCGCCTCTCTAATTGGCTTTGACATTTCTTCTTGTTTGGTGGTGTCATTCTTGGTTACTGTATGGAACCCGCAAATTTCCATATGATCTGGGGCTTCTTGACCTCAGTCCCCTTTCTCTCACATTTGGTCTTTAATCTCGATCCGCCCTTTGAGACATCATCCTCATATCCTAATGATCAACCAAGCCTTGGTTCATGTCGGTTTCTTATGACGGCTGTGTCCATCACGCCCCGTCTCGCCTTCTTTGCAGCGGCTCTGAATTTGGGATAGCAGGAGCTTTCCGGAAGAGAGGGAAATGCTTAGCGCCAGTCACATATCCATGCTTCGCCCGACTTAGACAATATCCTTGCGGAACGGCTGGTCTATCTTTTCGTCGTTTTACCACTGATTCCACAAACAGACTTGCACGTCGTGAATGTACATTTTCTCTGAGATACGGGAGGTGGCTACAATCTTGCCTTTGCACAGACACGGTTTTGTACCAGGTTTTATAATAAGCAAAAGAAACCAGAGACGCCTGGTGATCAATACGAGAGTGTGGAGAGACGATATGTAGATGAGATTTGGTCAATGGATCGGATCTGGCCTTACTATTTGTTGGTGACGCTTATGCGCAAGGGCCAGGGCAGATGATCAAATGCTGTTGCAAGCAAAAGCTATGGTAAATGCCGGGCTAGGTTTAGGGGGCGGCCATGGTGCCATGTTGTGCAACAGTAAACTTGATGCGAGTGGTACATGTAAGTAAATGGTCTTTTACAAGAGGATTGAGGAAGAGTAAAATAGGCAAGCTTTACGCTGAGATGTAAAATACATGGAGTGAAATTTTTATATAAAGTAAGATAAGAAAGTAAAGTACGGAGTAGGTGAAAGCAATCAAATATACGGGGATTCTGTGACACTGACACGGACGGAAATATACTTAAAGTTTTTCCGGGAAAAGCTAGCCGCTTTACGCGACGCCACACTACCGAGACCACCACCAAAAATCCTCTTGACACTAAAGTACAGTACCTTATTCAGTAAGGTAAGGTATTTTACTTGACGGATCCCTGACTCCTAAGCTCTACACTACTGCATCTCGGCCGGGAAGGGAAGCAACTTCTAAGGTAAGGTAGATATCTGAGCCATGGTAGCACCATCATCCTACACCCACGAATCATCAACCATCTCGACAAATAACCACCAAGAAATGTGTAGAAGAAAGCTGGACAACATTTTGATACTCTTGAAAAGCTGCTGCAAGGAAAATGGAGGCTCTGCTTATGATGATCTATAGCAAATGCCAGACGGCGGGGCTACCTTTGGCGAACAGATTGAATGCTTGTAATTGGTTGGCAGGAATCAGCAAGACGGGCCCCCTCCTCCCATCACACCCCCCCCCCCCCCCCCCCCCCCCCCCTCCCCCCTCNNACGGGCCCCCCCCCCCCCCCCCCCCCCCCCCCCCCCCCCTTTCCCCTTTTACCCTTCGCCTTTGGGATCCTGGGCTTTTTCTTATTAAGAGGTGGGTATCTTAGGTCTGGTGGTATATGAAGGTGGAGCTTTGCCCTTCTGGTCCTCGGACAAATGTTACTCACATTTCCTTCCCAGGCTGCCGGCAGACGACCCCAAATGTACGTGAGCAGTGGGCAGTAAATAGGCAGTAGATAATTTAGCTCAAAAGGGTGAATCCAGAATCCAAGATCAATGCCCCAATCCCAATGCCCCAATTCCCTAATCACCCAAGGTCGGCCTATGCTTTTTGAGTCGTCTGTGCTGTGGTCAAAACCTACTTTACTTTAGTAGTGCTTGCCTCCTTCCGCCCAAAGAATTTGAACCAAGCCCATATCCCTCACTTTTTCATTTTTCTACCATTCCTACTCACTCTTCTTTCTGTTTCTTTTTTTCTTTTCTTTTTTTTCCCTCCTTATCCGCCGCCCATCATCCTCCTCTTCACTTGACAATTCTTCTCCATCCTTCTTCACCGTCATTTTTATGAGGTGTATGTTCGGCTAATCTGTCCAGAAATCTTGGGTAGACAGAGTTCAAATAATATTGCGTTTAAGCCTTTGCCATCGTTGCCCACTGCTCTTCAAATCCATCGAGGGTCTGTCGTCGCACCTTTTTGAGGCTATTGCGACGTCCACAGCCCACAACGTGTCATCTCTTTTGACCCGACTACTCATATCAAAGTTGTCTCAAATATATGAGGCTTGGTGTCTTCACATTCCTTGCCTTGTCGGCATTGTTTCACTACAATCGTCTTGAGTGAGAGCAGCCGGTGAGTGAGGTGGTGGTGTAACAAGATGTCGACAGCAAGATTAGTTGATGGAAATCGCGGGGAGAGCACTTCGCCCGGTCTTTCGTCTCCGCCTTCGCCCAATTCGCCAACACGGCAAACGGCAACACCGCTAGGACACTCTCATAGCAATTCTGCTTCTCTGCCTCCAAATGCGCAAATCGATGGAAATGATGGAGGAGTGAAAACGACAAAATCCAGTGGCGCTAAAACTGCAGCTGCCCCTCTCCGGAAATCTCGCAAAAAGAAAGACCCTGAGAGCAAATCCTTAAGCAATAACAATAACAATAACAACAACGACAACAACAACAACATCAACAACAACATCAACAAAATCAATAATAATAATAATAATGGAAATCTCTCTACTGCTACTGATGGCCAAGATGCAAAATCCAAAAAAACCCGGGCTGCTAGAGGTACTTCAGATCATTACAAAAGAAAGCAACAGAAGATCGAACAACAGGCTGCAAGAGATTCTGATGAGCTCCAAGTCTCCCGCCAACTCAAAATCACCGATTCCCTCCCGCCAACCAATCTCGGTCTTCCCGCCATCCACCCCTCACACCAAAAAGGAAATAGTGAAACTATTCCCACCACCACCACCACCACCACCACCACCACCACCACCACAAAACTTCACTCTCACCAAAATATCCTGCCCACACAACGACCAGCTAGTGGCCAAAATTACGACCCAATCAGATCCTCTACAGTACCCCCTCGTCCAAGCCCTCCATTGGTCACCACACCTACCCCTCAGAGGCCTTACAACTTTCCAAGCGCAGGTGCATCGCCCTCAATACACAGTATGATCGAGCAAACACATACACCGCCTTTATACTCATACCCTCAAGCACCGAAACGCGAAAATGACGCTAAAGCACCATCTCCGCCCGAGCCAAAACGACCACGCTTATCTCCACCTTTGCCTGTCACCACCCAGCAGCCTGCCAAACCTTCCCCAAGAGACCCTGGTCAAGCAACATCCAAAACGTCAAATTCCAACACAATCATCATAATGGATGTTGACTTGGATAAACCTAGCGCGCCTGTAAACAAGACCACCAATAACGTTAAGAAGCCAAGCCCGAATGCAAGTACTGCCGTATCATCTTCATCGCATTCACCCAAGCCGGCCCGTCCCAAAGAAGCCCAAGTCGCTATCTCGTCGGGTAGTGGCCTTTTATCTGGCTCAATTTTTGGCGGTGGCATCGACAGTACCGCACCAGAAAAGACTGCGCCGACAGTCGTTCTCAATGTGCCTCTGACTGGAGACAATCAATATGTCAACTTTACTCGCTTGGCCGAAGAGCAGTACGGCTTCAACGCTTTGCATCCCCGTTTGGCCGCGCAACGCGAACGCCTTGCTCGAGTTGCTGCCGCAGGCGCCGCTCTTGAGAATGCCAACAAGAGCGGTGGTAATTCCGGTTCCGGTGACGAAATGTCCGTTGATCTTTCTGATGGGGAAGCTGACAATAGTAATGTCGAAATGGGAGGATTGAATGATGGCGAGCGGATCCAAAAATCTGGGGAGGAGACTGGTGAGGCTGGTGCTGTAAAGAAGCCAAAGAAGAGGACGATGAAAGAAGATATGTATGACAAGGAAGATGACTTTATCGACGACACAGAGATGATCTGGGAGGAGCAAGCTGCTGCCAGTAAGGACGGATTCTTCGTGTACAGTGGTCCTTTAGTTCCTCCTGGGCAAGAACCTCAGGTCGAGAGGTACGTGCCAGCGTTTCCCTATCCATGAGCCACGTACTGACTGTCCACAGAGCCGATGGTCCGCCAAAACGTGGCCGCGCCGCTCCGAGAGGGCGAGGAGGCGCTACGAGGGGTGCTGCGAGAGGAGCGGCAACTCCTAAAGATGGAGCCAAACCGCCGGCGAGAAAGCCGCGTGTGACCAAAGCGGCCAAAGAGCAAATGGAAAGAGAGAAGGCCCAGAGAGAGAACAGCCTGGCCGTCCTCGCATCAAAGCCTGCGCTTACACCTGCTCCGGCTTGAGCGGGTTCGCACCGTGCCAGACTCTCCTTAGCCTCAATGTCTACAATCCGCCTCGAGATCGAGCTTCGACATAGTGTATCAATAGAGAAAGCCGACTTCTAGCTACATGGCTTCTCGGCTTGGGAGTCGGCGTTGTCGCTAGTGGCCAATCCTCAGCAGTTGTTGGTTCATTCATCCACTTGCGTCCGGACAGCGAACCCTTGTATAAGTAACGGTGAAGAGGTAATCGTTGTCTTGACAGGAACAGCTGGATGCCCCAGGAGAGAGGCATTTGTCAAGTTTGGGAGAATAATGTACGAGACGAACGTGAGACGGGAATTCGCTACGACCGGCCATTTGGTCGACGACAAGCTTGTTGGGCTACGATGTGTTACATCTCTTCTCTCGCTGCTTTTAGACTGGCGTTCTTTTCTCATCATGGAGCACGGCATGCATGATACGGATGGTGGAAAGTTGCCATGATACGGATGGTGGAAAGTTGCATCAGTAGCTGAAGAGTCGGAAGAATAAAAGATTTTCGCATGCAGCACCTAATCGCTCACGCGGCACCTGGGGCCGTATGTACGTTTCTCAATGCCTGGCTTTCATATGTGCCATTCCCGTTTTTGTTTCACCTCATTCCATCGGGGGTTTGTTCTCCAAACCCATGGCCCTGATCCATGCAAACCCACAAAGTCCCACCTCACCAAATGTTCTTTTCTATGTTTGACGTGACACGTGACATGTCACTGCATGAATCCAACCTCCATCTCCCCAGCACCATCCACCAAACCCATCGATTCGCTAATAGAAAAACTTCCCACTTTCCCACTCGGTCCTAATTTACCCATCCGCCCTCACTCCACGGACCGAAACCCCAACAACTGCCGGCCCACCAACTTCAACCCCCGCCACCCCAACACCGCAACGAAGAGCTTCCCCAACGCATCCGTCGCCGGCCCCAATCTCCTCCCAGAGGCCTTGCTCGTCTCCGCGGAGGACGACGTGCTCCCGCTGCCACTCCCGCTTCCACTGCCCACGTTTTCGCTCGGTTGGGTCCCCGCGCTGGCGGGCGGACAGCCGGGTGAGGGCGTGTAGCCGGGGGGAGGGGCGTAGGGGAGGAATTCGGTAGGTGGGGTGGGGCATGTGTCTGCTGCGAGCGGGGCGGGGGGGATGAGTGATGGCGGGAGGTGGGGCGGTGTGGGGGGTGGGAGATTTGTTGTTGTTGATGTTGGTGTTGTTGTAGTTGTTGTTTGGTATGTGCTGATTGTCGTCGGTGTGGAGGTTATGAGAGGGGGCAGGGTGAGTAGGAGACTTATGATGAGGAGGGGAAAGAGGAAGAATGTGTTGGAATGGGTGCAGACCATTGTGATGCTGGTGATGGGAATGGGAATAGGACTGGTCTTCTTGATGTGAGGATGGTACTTTTGGGAGGAAATATGAAATGTGGAGGTGTGGAGGTGTGAAGTTCTCAAAAGGAAATAAATGCATGTATCACAAAGTGTTAAGTCGAGGCGGTGTGGACTTGTGCAAAGTGGGGCCAATTCAATTAGAAATAAATAATGTACAACATTATTTTATAGAAAGAATTCAAAATTCAAAAATTAAAATTCAAAAAAATTGAAAAGCAATCCCATCAGGGATGATGATGATGATGATGATGATGATATGCAATTGAGTAAAATCTAACACGTGGGAGACATGGGGATTGCATTGCCAGACTCTTGCTGCATGCATGTTCCTGCATATTCATATTCATATTCATATTCATATTCCTGTTCTTTTCAAAGCTATTGATGCAGCTTTCTTGAATAGGAACCCCAATGCCAAGCCTTCTGGGCGCTGGTGCCCAACCGCAAAGGAAAGGACCGAACCATGCGGCGACGGTGGGAAAGTGAGGCGCACAGCTCGATGCAATGGACAACGCATCAACTGGCTATGTTAGCATAATGCGGATGAAGCAACCAACAAGTAATGCGATAAGAAACGGGTCAGCAAGCCATATATCCTCTGACGAGATACACTCATGTAAATCTTTCATATACCCGCCACCATAATGCCATGTTAGCAGCAACGATGAGGTCTAGCATTTGCAAACCTTCGTTCTCGATTATCAATTTACCCAACTTTGCTTGCTTTCCTCCAAAACCCCCACCTGCATGTTCTTGCCCAAGCGACAAGTCCAGACGCTCTTCAAGTTCAACCTTGGGCCCAAAATACCCGGCTCCATTCACCTTTTTGGGCTCGGTGGAAGACGATGAGCTTAATCGATGTCGATGCATGAATAAAGAGGACCGCTTGACGTCTCTAGGGGTTCCAGGGCCAATGCTTTTGCTAGCCGGAGTCCCGAATGTCTTTGAGCTTGGCAAATTGAAGCGTAATTCGCTGACGTGCGCCGTATGCATCCCTGGCCCGAATCTTGGATTCGAAGAGGCGTACGAATGCTTGCATTTGAAAGATCGGCCTGCCACGCCTGTCGTGAACTCACAGAGACCATCCCAAGGGCTTCTCAAAAGATAACCCTTTTTAGGGCCAGATTTGAGCTCGGGCAAGCCATTTGAAAACCGGTGGTTCGGATTTATAGAATCTGAGCTGTGTCTCGGAAGATCGAAGCTTGATCGACTTTCCTTTAAAGTAGACTTGTAGTCAAAGGATTCGGGCCTGTGCCTTGAACTACGACTCATCGCATGTTCAGAGACCTGTAGATGACGCTGAAAGCAAAGGGACTCCGCTGCAGCCATGATAGGGGCGTGGCCACCGAGGGTACCATTTGCTATAATACGCTCTTGGTTAGCGAAGGAGTTGTTCGACTCAATGAACCTTAAGTATCCTCGCGTCAAAATGCTGATTGATATTCCGTCGCTAGATTCGCCAGATTCACTGACTGCAGGCTTTGCACCCTTGCTCACTATTTTTCCAACTGTCCATTGCTCGTTGTTATAACGTCTAATCAATGACAGCGAAGTTTCTTGTAGATCTTCGGTATTTGACCCGTCCCTGGTTTCCCTGTTCAAGTCCTGCGAAGCAGAAGATGCAATCCCTTTGCGGTGCAGAAATCTGGAGTGACCACCGTTGGCACCAAATGCACCTTTCATGTTGGTTACAAGGGGCCGCGGAGAAGTCATTGGAACTCTGTCTTTGTCTTCAGAAAATGGTCTAGGCGGCAACTTTGGAGGTGTTCTACCCGGATGCTCTGACCTCCTGAGATCAAAATTTTGCTTCTCGGGAACATCTTGGAGGGGTACATTGTCAGCGGCAAGAGAGCTTTGATTCATGGGACGGGGCCCAAGAAGCTTTCGATCAGGTAGCGGTGGCCTTCCATCCAAGGGTCGATGTTCGGTCGTGTTGTCCTGGCTAAGCGGTTTCCGTTTAGGTTGCGAGCTGCCCTCTCCGCCATTCGAGTGCATATGGAAATAAGGATCGACTTCTCGTGGGGGTTCTTGATAATCGTCAAAGCCGAGGTTCTGCGGCAGTGGTTTTCTCCGGACTCCGTTTGTACTGGTTGGTGTTCTAGGCTCCCCACGAACATTTTCCTGATCTGAGAGATGGTCGGAATCATCCAAAGAGCGGATAAGCTCATAGTCCTCTGGCCTGTCTACGTGCATATAGTAGAGCGAGCTTTGTACATCCTGCGCAGTAACAACCCTCTGTTGAGGCTTTAGTAAGGTGAGGAAAACATCTGGCTCGTCCATTAGCTCCTCATACTTCTTGAAGGGTAGCTAGAAGCAGATACCATGTGACCCAGGCACTCGTGCGATGTAGAGCACGAGCGGCTGTTGCAAGTCGCCTGCCCAGCTGTGCAAAGGCTGGTCCGGTGGGTTATCTGCCAGGACTATGACTGATGCCAGTGATCCCGCTTGAATTGGGTCGGCCATTGAAGACTGACAGGCTAAATCGGTAATGAAATCGCATTAGAGACTTGGATCAGACATAAGCAGGCGGTGAGAAGTTCTAGATGTCATGAAGCTGGGAGTGGTCTGGATTGCACGAAGTAGATGCCTGGACAAGACTCGGGAGTATAGCTGCGCCATCTACCAATCCGGAGCCGTTCTTGCTGACGCTCAACGCGGCAAGATGGCAGTCGAGCAAGCTTCTGATACATGGTTGAGGGAATTCATATGAAGTACATGTGGAGCACCTAAGGTAAATACTATAATTTCTGTACTCTAGGGAGACAAGAATAAAGTAGAGTAGGTATGATAATAAACGAGGGAAAGTAGAGTATTTTGATTATCCGAAGGAATCTTGGCGTTGTACGGGTAGGACATTTGGTCGACCTCGTCACCACACCCGAGGACCGCCACCAATTGTATTTTGTCTGATGAGTAATGTGGGATCGTAAACCATGCAGGTATCGTGCGGACGCTATTTATGAGTCTGACAGCGAAGGAAATCGCTCAGCCAGCTCTGGCTTCTCTAAGAAGCGCTGCGAGAATGATTCTATTATTTATATAGCATGCTACGCCTTCTTTATTGTCTCCCGGACAAGGATTCGAGAACATAATGACGCAAAAAATCAACCAGCTTCGATACGTAAGCACCTGATCATCTGTCAAGTCTGTGTGAGCTCGAGCAGACTGGCAATCTCAAACACACCCCTTTGTAGTGGCCGCTATGAATGACTACCCTCTCAACAAAGACTCTCTCGAAGCGAGCCCCAACCCGCCTCAGGCTTCCTCTGCCGATACAAGGAGCTTCCAATCCTTCCATCTGATGCAGATATCTTCGAAGGCTCAGATCCTCACCTTCGACCAATCGCACCCAACCCATCCAATTTACAATATCGAAGCAGCAGCCAGCTTTTCTTTCATGAATCACAATTCTTTCCTGCATCACAAGCCTGATCTCGCCATCGTGCGCCAGTGTAACAACATCTCTCAGAAAGTCGCAGACGGAAACTTCGAGAAAAACGGCACTACTTCCAGGATCAAGTATCACGAAACAAAGAAAGTAGAAGAGCTTCGACTTGAGGACTACCAAACGCAACGGACTGTCGGGACCATTGATGGGATTTTATGGGGTACTTGGCAGCCCTCGCAAGTGGATAGATTGCTGGTAGAACTCGTGGCTCCATCGAACGAGCTCATCGCTCGATTTCTCTATTCAAACGGTCACAAATTCACCGACAAGCTTATCAAGTTCAACACCGTCCTAGGCGAACTCCAGGTCGATCAGCAGTATGTCTGTGACCTAACCGTACTGGATCAGGTAGTGTGTACGACGGTTACACTGGTAGAGAGAGAGAAGCGAAGGCTGCACAAGTTGATGGCAGAGGAAGAAACGGCACCAGCGGCAAGCTTGAAGGCGAGGATATCTCACTCAGATGACGGACCTGCTCTTTCTTGCGATGACGGTATCATCCGTTAGACGTGATCGAAACGCTCTATCAACATCTAACGGCTGTAGGGGAGTACATTAAGGAGAGATCACTGAAAGCATGGCTGGCATAGGAAACATAGACATTACTGTTAACCAGATGTACCAAAACAATGGCTGAGATCCCGAAACATTGTCAGTCAAGTATGTATAAACCGTGATACATCCCTTTCAGCCCTATGAACAAGGGAAGAAATGTTCTCCTTGTAATACCATTCCCCTCCTAAAAGTCCACAGTCGTAGGAAAATCGAGTCGGCCATGGTAAGTCACGGAAACGGAGCAAGAAAATAATACAAATGACAGCTCATTAAAACTGAACAGGAAAAATCTCAAAAAGCAAAGTCAGAGCCCAAGAACTCCAGCCCGGCAAAGTCGTCACCAGAACCTGCAGAGTCACATCAGCCGCAAAGTCCACCAGAAGACCCCGTGAGCGAAGTAAATTCTTTCCAAAGGACCTCCCCGATTAAATAATACGAATATTTCTTCTGACCGCATTGCTGCAGTCCTCACCGCCGCCCAAAGAGGATTTCGAAGCCTACTACCTCAAACAGATCACGGCCGAATTCGCCGACGACATCGATGAACTGCGCAACGCTCCGGATTTTAGCGCGCAATCTGTGCCGATTTTGATCCAGGCGCTGAAGCAGGGCGCGAAGGGATACAATGACGAGGAGAAGGCGAAAGTGATGGGAGGAGGGAGGTAAGCGGAATCGGTTGAATCTGTTGGCCCGGAAGGTGCTATGGCCCATGTGGCTACCTAGTGGCTGTTTGGTCCTCCGCACTACTCCGAATAGTAGCACATATAATTCTTTCATACGGAGTAGATTCAACGAATAAAGTCATAATTCGATTGGCACATTGAGAGCAGTACGTGCCGAACCGATTTTTGTGCTACTACAATGGGGCTGAACTGGGATTCGAACCTAAGACCTCTCACATTAAGCGAGATCGATTCCTCCACAAATCGGCCACCTTTGAGCCCAAGAAGCAATTTACATTTGTTCAAAGACAAGAGGGTGTTCATAAGGAAAAAGAGAAAAGAAAAAGTCGAAAACAAAAAAAATAACGTTGAACTTATTTTGCAAAGTTGTTTCCAAAGATTGAGTAATGGATGCATTTGGTCTAGCACAGTTACAACTGGTAAAAGGCAAGTGGTAAATCTTTTACTAGACCAAGTCCGTTGTTAAATTTGCTAATTTAAACTATAAATTGTACTTCTGTACTAGGTTTTTGTATTATCATTTGTAGATTAAACGGTACGCCTCCAGCTACATACGATTCACTAGGAAGCTTAGCCGAGTAAGGTATTCATGTATTACGCTAAAAGGTGTATTGCGGCGCTAAGATATATGAGTTGGGAAATCGACACTCTAGAGTGTGCACCATTGCAAACATGAATATCGATATCAAGATTGCCGACAAGGTCATAGTAACACCGCAAGGATGCCAGCATTACGCAAACTTAAGCGAGGTGCCTTGGGATATTCACAAGTTATGCTGAGCTTTCTTCTCCTTTTTAAGCCCACTAATGCCTTGGATAGATATTACCATCAACGCTTTAGTATTTTTTCGAAATATGACCAAGGTATTTGGATGACGGAAGATTCTTGGTTCGGCGTAACTCCAGAGCCAGTCGCAAGGTAAGGTATAGGGATAAACTTATAATTTGAAGCGCATTAACACGATGCTAGAACGATTGCAAAGCACGTTGCTGAAGCTACCTCTAAAGACAAGGTTATGCTCATCGATTGCTTTGCAGGCGTTGGTGGCAACGTCATTGCATTCGCCTTGTCTGAGAGATGGCAGAGAGTCTATGCCATCGAGAGGGATCCGAGAGCGCTGGCGTGTGCGAAGCATAACGCCGAGATCTATGGCGTCCAAGAGAGGATATCTTGGCATGAGGGGGATTGCTTCGAAGTATTGAGGAAGGAGCTTGCAGAAGTAGGCCAACATAGCATCATATTCGCTAGTCCTCCCTGGGGCGGTAAGCAGCTTTGATACAATTAGTATGGGACGAAGCATTCCTGATCATGCCAGGCCAAGGATACAGATCGGACGCAATCTTCGACCTGGCAAGAATGCAGCCTTACAATCTAAAGGACCTTCTATCTGCCTTCCAACAACTGACAGAATATGTAGTTCTATACCTTCCGAGGAATTCTGACATTCGACAACTAGCGAAAACTTCTAGGGCAAGGAGTAAGACAACTGTGATACATTACTGTATGGCCGGTGCTAGTAAGGTCTGTCGCATTCATCGACCTGGCATATTCAAACACTAATTCAAAACCGTAGGCGCTCTGCGCTTATCACGGTGCTTTTAAATTTTAGTAACATTCTCTCGAAAGGGTCCGAGAAGGTGCTGTACGAGGAAGATGCTGATGAGAAAAGGTCTTGCAAAGTGAGCGAAAGCTGTTGCAACTGGCAACTGGAGTAAACTACGAGGTGTGGAATGCCACGAGGTAGAGTAGCAAGCAGCAAAACTAAGCGACCAAGACTACTTTCGATACTACTTGTTCCAACCCCATGAAGAAAATTGCTTCTAAAATAATACATAATAATCGAGCAGCATTACTCCCTACGACAATATAAATGTTCCTGTGACAAACGAGTTTTTGAACCGATGGGTGCAGTCTTGTTTACGGGCGTCTCATATTGGTCCACGGATACGGCAGGTAAGCTGCTGGAGTTACTAAGGATTTGATCTATTAGACCCCTTGCAAATGCATGGGTATTCAAATTTCATAGCCAGGTCCAAGAACTTGTCCTCCAAGGAGCTTGTCTCCTTGGTATCTACATGTTCAACAATAAAAGCCAAGAAGACTACCTTACTGCTCAATGTTGATGTATGAAACACTGCAGCGGTGAAAAAATTAGGGTTCTAAGGCCTCGATTGATCGTCTGTTAAGTGTATGTATGTACACAGTGAAATGAAACAGCTATGTTGCAAGCCAGAGCGTCACAGTTGAAGCTTTTGCTTCTCTTTTCCCCCCACGTTGTATCATAATGCCCAGAAAGCAATGTAGAGCAGCCGTAACCTCGTCACAAGCCTCGTAATGCTCAGACCAAAGCAGCTTCATCAGGAGTGCCCCAACTCGATTGTGTATGAACAATTGCCAAGCGAATGCAGTGACTTCTATGTAGAATAAACCAACCCTTATTTACCATAGCGAACCAAAAATATGTAAAAGCAAATGTTCTCTGAACACGGAAGTAATGGTTCTCTGGACACTGAAGCAAATGTCTAGCTGACGGATGGATTCTTTCTGTGAGGTGCTGGGGTGCAGCAATGCGGGCGCGGCCCATTTAATGCAACGAATTAGAAATTAAGTAATGCTGGGTGCAGTCGTATCCAAGAAATGGTCCGTGTATGGACCTGTCGAAAGCTTTTGATGTTTGTGTACAAAATTGCATTCGCTCGCTCTCACCACTATGCACATTCAATAGCGATTAACTCGGCAGGATAAGGTACCGAGAGAAGTTCCGTGATAGCTGAGGGATGGTCTCATCGTTGAGCTTCAGAATCCCATGAGTCGCTCTCGTCGATCGGACTCCTGGAATCGGACGAAACCGACGATGATGAGCCAACGGTCCAGTCATCAGTGTCTTCTGTCCCTGAATCAAGACTTATGTAGCCCTTCTCTGCCGGGTCATCCCCAACCTCTACAAAGTCGTAATCCCAGCGAAGGAACTTGTTTGGTTGTTGGCGTGGTAGGAACTTGGACTTGACGACGTGAAATATGACTCCAGAGACTAGAGCATGTAAGCAAGCGTATGAGACGCAAAATTATGAGACTTACGAAGACTGCCACCAACCAGATCTACGGCGTAATGATGCGAAAGGTACATCGTCGCCCACCACAACCAGAGGGCATACAATGCGAAGAGTGGAGTGAGTCGGGGGAAAACGTGGCTCATGAACAGAGCTTCCATCACTGCACTTCCGGCGTGTAAAGAAGGGAAAGCGCCAAAAACCATGGGTGATCCGGTAAAGGTGGGAGTATACAGTGCGATCCCAAACAGCTCATCAATCGCCGCCAATCCTGCTGGCGAGCCATGTATTGAGTAATTGGCGGGCGCAAGTCCATACATGTTCTCATACCACGGTGCAGAGCACGGGAACGTCAATTGTATCGCTACCCCAATGAGATTCATCCAGCCGAAGCTCTTTGCAAACATAGGCACCGTTCCTGGCGCTGCAAATGGGAACATAATGATCGAGCATACAACTGGCGCTCCAAAATGTATAATGCCATAGGGTAGCCATGCCATGATGCTAAGGAAGGTGCTCGTGTGCGCCGAGAGGATGTTGCTCAGGTTTGCCCCGTAAAATATGTTCTCCAGTGCTGGAAGGACACGGACCCATATTGGCGGACGCCAAGTGCTCGGTATGAAACCACAAGCATAGAAGAACACCAGCCATGACCATATAGCCAGAGAAGGGAGGAGAAACTGGCGAGAGATGGGTAGTATGAGGGCGACAATGATTAAGGTGGAAACCGCAGTCTTGACTAATGCACCAGGCGACGGTATGATGCACAGAGAGAATATTCCGAGTATTATAAGTATGAGGTATTGCCCGTCATAGAAGGACCATCGATGTAGGCGTAGTGACTCTATCGTGTCGGCAGGTGAGTAGGAAGTCTGGAGGCGGCTGATAGATGTTGAAGGGGACTGTCTGCTTCGTACTTTCGAACGCAGCCTCCTTCGGATGCGATGGGGTATTATGGTGGGTATTGAGGGAGGCCAGGAGAAGGGTAGCAGGATCTTGGAGTAAGTCTTTTGGAAATCATTCCTAGAAAGAAAAGTGGACTTCCTCATGATCCGGAGACCTTTGGAGGCACAGCCGGGGAGGCGCTGGGCCCCTTGGCTTTGCTATGGTAGGAGTAGTTTTTTCCCTTTTCTTCTCTTTGAGGCGGAGAAAGAGCAGAAAGGTTACAAAGAGCAGGGCGTGAGAGGTTAAGGAGTGTCTGGACAAAGAGAGTGAATATGATGGGGGTGGTAGGCAAAAGAATTGAGTAGTGGTGTTTAGTATAGTAGTAACTTTGAATTTGTAGGGTTGGTTGTGAGAAGCAAAAGACTCGGAGTCTGAAGTCAGATGTCTGCTAAGTAAGGTACTATGCTGCGGACTACTCGCTTTGCAAAAAAGCTAAGAGCCGAAAACGTCAAATTCAATGCCAAGACGTTGCGGGGGATTAAAGTATTTTGTGCGAGAATAATGATAATAATAATGAAAATGATAATGGATACTCCGTACGGAGAGTGGATATTTCGACTTTTTGACTGGAAAAGAAAAGGTCCGACGTCTCAATCAGAGTCATATGGAAATCCTTCCAGATCCACTCGGTAATTTAAAAATAATATTAGTAATATATAAGATTGATCCTTTTCTTCGTGAGCAAAGCTAATCAAATGTGTGCAGTAGGAAGCAATTTCGGACCATGTTTTCTGCCAAGCTCCGACTTTTTCACAGTCAAAAAGTACCTCATGCAAATTCATCGTCAGCAGACTACTGCGGAAGGCATCCTTTGATCAAACAGATTATTAATCCAGGTACTTCATAATTTACTCGGACCACTTTCCTGAGTCGGTTGATCTGAGCCACATTTCATGTAATGAGTCAACCCGTTCATCTTGTCACTTACTTAGTAAGCAATGATGTCATCTATCATATCTCAACTACTCCTATCTTTTGCGATTCTGTTAATAGCAATAATGGAGCCCAAGTTTACTGATAGCGGTATCCAAGTTAACCATTGGAAAAACCATTCAACGCAATGTGCATTCTGCTTATCTGCTTCCTATCTACCGCTAAAGGTACACGATTTGTCCGTCTGTGACTTTGAAGCATGGCACACGTGCGAAGTATAGGCCTAGAGAGTGTCTGCTGTATCTCCAGCATGAAATAGACATAACTGAAAAATGACATATCAAGAACCTCCGTCCGAGTGCAAGAACCAAGCACGGACAAAGCGAATTTCTCATCCTACGCCCAACCCCCGCCTTCGTTGTACATCGCCGTCCAACGCCATCGCTAAGACCATGTGGGATCGAAACGCTTTTCATCGGGAGACCATCTTGTCCTTTCTCCACTTTAGCTGCCGAAGAAATCCGTGGCAAAAGGGTCATTGCCGCCGAAGGCGTCAACATATCTGCTATCTGGTACTGACCCGTCACCAAAGCCTGTCATCTCAAGCTCTGCGTTGAAGTAATCGTGGAAGTCCATGTTCACCTCCTTCGTAGGTTCTTCCTTGTTCAATGAGGCCGACAGGTCGAAATCCTTCTTGAAGAAATCTAGGCTGTCGTCAAAAGATTCGGGGATCGATTGGGAAGAATTGACATCGCAGCTGCCCTCAAAGTCGAAGAATTTTGAGGCTACTGGTGACGATGAAGACAGGTCCAGCTCCGGAGGTGTGCCGAAGTAGCTTGTGGAACTCTTTCGAGACTCGGGGTTGCTCTTCGGAAATCCATCTTGGGCTTCGGGTAGTCCAGTAACTTTTGGCGAAGGGCTCATGCTGATAGCCTTTGGCGTGTGCGAATGCTGAGAGTGCTGAGATGAAAAGCAATTTCCTGTGCTGTAGCTTGGCGATGTGGGCGGAGTGAAAGAAAAGAAGCCTCCTGAGATGTCGCCTGACAATTGTTGCGAAGACCCAGGACAATGAGGTGGACTCGATGCGGTGACTTCCATGTCATCAAAGAGTTGCTCTGGGCTGGGGTATGAGGAGGCTGATGAGCCGGACGCCGAGGACGCATACTCTCCAAGGCATCGCTTCTCAAGCACTCTCTGACGAGTCTTGGCCGACTTTTCGAGTCTCTCTTCCACATCGGGCCTCGGCTTCTTAGGCCTCCCACGCTTGATGACCTTCTTCGGCGTCCCTTCAAATGCACCGATACACATGCCACGTTGTCGGTGTCGAGTCAGAGCATCGTGGCGTGCAAAACCTTTACCACAAGGACACGGATATGACTTAACCCCGCTATGGATGTTGGCGTGCCGCTTCAGGTCATGCTGGCGAACAAAACACTTGAGGCAATCCTTGCATTGAAATTGGCGGTCTCCGAGGTGAGTCTGCACGTGAGATTTAATATTCTCTTTCCTGCCAAATTTCTTGTCGCAGTGTGGGTACAAGCATTTCCATTTGTTGTCGGGCTCTGACCATCCAATGAATGATGCGATTTCATCGCAAGTCACACCCGTGTCAATCCAATCTTCAGGGTCATTTTCTGATATCGAATGGGACCTGTTGTATGGTTCTTCGTTGATAGGAGAAGGACAGACCGCAAGGCCATCCGCACTTTGTGAGCTCGGCAACTCTGATAGCTTAGTAGCCACGAGAGGACCATTGACATCAAAATTCACATCTTCGAACAACGTCATGTGCGCCATGTCTGGGGAAGATTGGAATGATGAAAGGGCGGAGGAAACCGCGTTGGACATGGGAGAATAGTTCGAGGTATTGTATCCTCCTGTGCTAACAGGGATGTCCATTCTTAGGTTCGACATGTTCATGAAATTTGGCTGGGGAAAGGCTGCTAAGTCGACCGAGCTCCGCTGCCGTTCTCTCGGTGGTGCTGTGTTGGGAGGAGACGGAAAATCCGCACACATAGCGTTTTCCCTCATCATCGCGAAGTTGTCTTGACAAGAAGTTCCGCGCTGCATCGCATGGGATGCTTTGATGGTCAGATTTGGGTCTCTTCGGGTAGGGGAAGATTCTGCAGTACGGCTCTGCAGAACCTTGTGAGTGCGTGCGTTCTGGGAGAACGGAGTCGTTTCCGGTGTTATTGGAAAGTAACCTGCATTGATGTTAACAGTGCTTCTCGCGGCCCGTGGTCAGAACATTTCACTGACTCGTTCTCATTTGACTTAAAGGCGTACACGGTCTTTGAGTCTCGTCTTTGATAACTGGTCTCTGCGAGTCTTCTTGTAATGGCAGGCCATGTGGCATTCTTTCTGCTTTTATTAGTTCATTAGGTAGGTCGTTTCCTGTATATCCTTCGTGTCCTGTTCCGAAGCCGTCGAGGTATCCAGCGGAAGTGGTCGAGTCGAAAGACTGAAACATGTCCATGGTATTATTGTTGTATACGTCCTGTAGTGAGTGTCGTTGACTGCTAGTGTCCTCCCAAGCAGTCATTGGGGTATTTGGTTGGTCGTCCGTGAAAAATCCAGTCCCATGTTCCTGACATGGCGCCCGCTGGATATCGCTTAAAGATTGATGTCGTTGGATAGACTGCGTTGGCGTTTTCGGTTGATCATGGCCCGGTCGAGTCGTTGAGTGCTGCTGCTGCAATTCTCGCATTAGTGCTTGGATTAGTTGCTGTCGGTTTTGGTGTTCATCCTGGGTCGATAATTCCTGGTGGAAGAGTTCTTTGTCTATTTGGGTGCTAGGCTTTGACGGTTCTATGCTTAGACCTCGTCGGTGTAGCTCATGTTTGCGTTGTGTTGCAGGAAGAAGGGCCTCCGGAGTGTCGAATGTCGTGGGCGTCGAATTTTGTCGTTGGTGTCGTCCTCGGAAAATACTCGAAGTCTGGTGAGACAGCATGAGAATGCAAGGTGAGTTCGAAAATAATTATTGTCGAAGAAGTCAATAGTTGTCCTTCGTGAATCGAGACTATCAATTTTGTGTCAGCGCTGGCCATACCACCTAATTAGGGTCTTCGACTGCACACCTCGTGCAGCGCAGGCCGACCGGCCGGGCTAAAGTTGTTTGCTTTGAATTTTACCCAAACGAAGGCCGGCCGGTACTATAGCAATTGGAGAATAGAAAGAATTGTTTTTGTTTTTTTGCCTATGAGGGACTCTGTGGCAGGTGCTGCTGTGACGGAAGCTCCTGGTGTATTGTCGGATTACTCTCCTCGAATACAACTTTTCGAATCTCTGAGATTAATTATTGGGTTGGTGTGTAATTTGTAGATTTGTGTGCAATTTGTAGATGTAGAGCAAGCCAGCTTGTGGAGTGAAAAGGAGGTTGAGATTCGAACGAATGTTTACAAGAAAAAAGGCCGAGCCGGTTGTCAGGGCGCAAATCTGACACACAACGCTAGACTGAAAATGGAGAGGTGGCTGGTCTTTATTTCTGACCCCTTTTAGGCTAGCGTAGCCGTATCCGCCTAGCGAGCCCACAAAGTTCTCGCTGGGTTGACCAGCTTTGCTGATTATCAAGCGTCTCTGCTGAAGGTTGAGGACGACAATTCTGTCGAGGTGAGCTTGCCAAATGCCGCCCTAAGATTTAATCGTCCTTCATTCGCATCCAACCTAAATCATTTCAATAGGCCATCATGCAGATTTTTGTCAAAACCCTCACGGGTAAAACTATCACCCTCGAGGTTGAATCGTCCGACACCATCGACAATGTCAAGGCGAAGATTCAAGGTGGGCTCAAGCCTTTGGCTCCCTACCACTTCCAATCCTGCTAACCTTTTCAAGACAAGGAAGGCATTCCCCCCGATCAACAGCGCCTGATCTTTGCCGGCAAGCAACTCGAGGACGGCCGCACCCTATCCGACTATAACATTCAAAAAGAATCCACTCTCCATCTTGTCTTGCGCCTACGTGGTGGTGCCAAGAAGCGTAAGAAGAAGGTGTACACGACCCCTAAGAAGATCAAGCACAAGCGCAAGAAGACCAAGTTGGCTGTGCTCAAGTACTACAAGGTGGATGGCGATGGCAAGATCGAGCGCCTGAGGAGGGAATGCCCAACTGCCGAGGTGAGTAATATGGCATCTGGGTCGTACGGCTCACAAGCTGACGAGAATTATAGTGTGGAGCTGGTGTCTTCATGGCTGCTATGCACAACCGCCAGTACTGCGGCAAATGCCATCTCACATATGTATTCGATGAAACTACTGCAGGAAAGAAATAGGGGAATAGTGTAGAGAGTGGGTCTGAGCGTGGCAAATTCAATATAGATCGTTTATGTTGAATCCATGCGAGATAAAACAAGATACTTATAGCCTCATGAGCTTGTCTTACTGCTAGGTTATTGAATAGTGCCATGAACTGAACATCCTTGCATAAGCACGCATTATTGTCACCTCCGTCATGAAAGACCCTTCGGAGGGAAGCTGGATGTTTGCATTGTGCCATCTCTAGACAGCCTAATATACTTGAACAAATTCAGTGCCGTCCACTCTCCATTCCACTCGCACAATGTTCTTAGATTGGCCTGGTCTTGCAGATCCGGGATCCAAAATCCTCCATTGTACTCTCGG
The DNA here is from genome assembly GCA_013423325.1 of Usnea hakonensis. Classification (NCBI taxonomy): domain Eukaryota; kingdom Fungi; phylum Ascomycota; class Lecanoromycetes; order Lecanorales; family Parmeliaceae; genus Usnea; species Usnea hakonensis. Next base: position 72,660 of record BLJB01000122.1, read on the forward strand.
TCTTCTGTCGTCAACAGTTGCAGGATCTTATCCTCGCGAGCACTAGAGGGCCGCCCAGGCCTTCGCTGGTTCTTGAGTTCTCCAAGTTCTTGGTCGTAACGACCTATGTAGCTGTGATCATTTAGTGAAAGTCCCTCAGCCAGAAATGTGGATGTCGAGAGAACCTCAGTATGAGATTATGAATTTTCTCAGCCTCGAGAGGCCCGCTTGCTGCTTTCGCAGCTCCCTGAAAATAGGACATTCGTTTCACTTGAAAGAATCAGTACTGCGTAATTTATGATTATCGAGGAAGGATTATTAGACAATAAAACTCGTTTGCCCGAGCTCTTGCTGCAGCGAGCTTATCAAGCTTGACGGATCTGGCGCCTGCCCTCCTTAACTTTTGGGCGTCTCTGCTATTTTCGTGCAAGCTGTTGGGGTTTCCCTTCTTCTTAGCGATTCTTTTCTGCACCTTTGCCAAATTTTTTGGCATTCTGACAGAGAAATGTTGACCCAAATATACTTCCTAATGAAAGGTAAAAAAAAAACAGCTCGTTGTGGGGGTGGGATGAAGGCGGATAAATATATTTCCGAAGGCCGAAAACTGCCAACTGCGCGACGCGCTTTAATGAGTGTGTCTGAATGCTTGATGTGAGACAGTGTTGTTCACGGGCCAAGACGATTGCTAGCCTTGCTTGAGGATGTCATGCCATGAACGATAGCTTCCAAGTCTGCGATTAGTCCCAAATAACCAATTCCCATTCAATGGGCCAGGTAAACTCGACAAAGTGGGGAGGTTGCTAATATCTTTGCCCATGCCGTTGCTATCAGTATGGGTATTTCTGGTATGTTCAGGAGCTCAAATTCTGTACTGTACGGCGTTAATTTCTCTAAGGCTTGCTTCCGCTGCTAAAGTCCATCCAAAAGCCTTGCAATCTTAAGAAATTTGCTGGCCAAACAATTGGCGTTGATGCATATGGCTGGCTACATCGAGGGACAGTGGCCTGCGCCATTGATCTCGCTTTGGGAAGACCGACCACCAAGTACACTCGATCACGGGAAGACAATTTTCCGCAGCTGATTCGAATGCAGGCATATCGACTTCTCGATGCACCGAGTACGAATGCTAATCCACTTTGGCGTGATTCCGTACATAGTCTTTGATGGCGACTATCTGCCCAGTAAGGCAGCAACGGAGATTGAAAGGGCAAAAAGGCGCGAAGAGAGTAAGAAATTGGGACTCGAGTTATATAGGCTTAACAAGCCCTCTCAAGCGCACATTGAGCTACAGAAGGCAGTTGATGTCACTCCGGAAATGGCAGTACAATTGATAGAAGAGCTCAAAAAGGCTGGCGTCCAATACGTTGTTGCGCCTTACGAAGCAGATGCTCAGCTGGCTTATCTCGAGCGACAAGGGATCATAGAGGGCATGCTATCTGAGGATTCGGATCTTCTGGTCTTTGGCGCCAAAAGGCTTCTCACAAAGCTTGACCAGTACGGTGACTGTATTGAGATCAATCGAGCCGATTTCACCGCATGTCAAGAAATTAGCCTGGTTGGATGGTCAGATGCTGAATTTAGACGCATGGCAATTCTCAGTGGATGTGACTACTTGGCAAATATCAAAAGAATGGGATTGAAGTCTGCTTACCGGCTTGTGCGGAAGCACAAGACCATCGAGAAGATTCTACAGATACTGTCATTCGACGGGCAATATCACGTGCCCCCAGGCTATCTTCAAGCCTTTCACAAGGCCGAGCTGACATTCCTCCACCAACGTGTCTTTTGCCCCTTGAAAAATGAGGTTGTGATGATGACCGATCTTCAGGCCAATACACAGCCTGAAGATATCTCCTTCATTGGTGGCGAAGTGGATCGAGAGATTGCTATCAGAGTCGCAAAGGGGGTCCTCGACCCAATGACTAAACAACCCATTTGTGTGAAACACCCAGTCAAAACTACTCCAAAAACACCATGGGGCAATCCACGTCGGAACACAGCAGATACTTGTCTAGATACGAAAGCTATCAAGTCAATAGATTCATTTTTCAAGCCAAAAAGAGCGCCTTTGGCAGAACTGGACCCCAATAGTTTTACGCCTTCGCCGACACAAGAACGACTTCTGCGCCAAGCGAGTGGAGTAACGTGGGAGTCGAGTTCAACACTAGCTCGGCCGCCACCTCTCAGGCCGAGTGCTTCAATGCCTTCTTCTGGACCTCGTTATATTGCGGAGACTGGAACGAGTTTAGGCGCTGCTCTGACAATGGCGACTCCTTTAAAGCGACGAAGGCTGTGCGTTGATCCGGATGATGGCCTGAATTCTGAAAACATAGTGGCATCGGAGTCAGGACGAAGCCAATATTTCGCTTCCAATATCGCAGATCCCAGCCTGTCAATGGAAAAAAGGAGAAAGAATCGAAAAGAAAAGAATACAGATATAACAATTTGGTCAGACGACTCTGTCGAGGAGGTCATGGCCGAGCTGCCAGATATAGACCATTGTGCAGAGCCATCGAGGAAAGGACGGATGGAGGTATTCAGAGATAATATGCCGGAGAAGATAGATGGCAATCGCAGTCCAAGAACGCAAGAGGGTGAGAAAGTGGAAGAGGATGAGAAATTGAAAGAGGACTCGCAAAGTTCGGTTGCTTCCAGAGGAACATCGGCATCAGAGCTGTCCTCGAGTACATCCATGACAAGTTCCACAAGCTCCGTGCCGTCCGTTGCTGCAACTCTGGATCAACACGTCACCGCCGAGCTGAAGGCCTTAGCTCAAAAGTACACCTACCAAGCTGAGGTGCAACCGATGACGCTACAAAGAACGGAGATGCAGCGCACAAAGGAAGTTCGGACAGGAGTCACTGCAAGTCAAGTGATATCGAAACCTACAATGTTGAAACAACGGAATCTGACGCCCCTCGAACGGCTTGGCTTGGGTGCTCTGAATCGATCAAGGTCTTGCAGCGGCCTCTTTGATAAGACCGTGAAAGGCTCAGGAAAGGATGAGGAGAGCATATCACATGGAGATCTCACACCCGCGAAAGAGCCCGTTCTCGGAACATCATTAGCTCACAGCGCTGGGCAAGACGCTACCATCACAACGGGCAGTGAGGATGCTATCATCCCGGATTCGGAAGACGAACCGAGTTCCGCATCCGAGGCAGAAGGTACAGCGAAGTCCAAACCCGACTTTGGCCGATTTGCTTTCACAGGGTAGTTATCTTCAGGGGGTCGCAGGGTGTGCTATTAAAGCGTGAGGGTTTGGCTTTTGTCAATAGTATCATTATGATGTGGTATAGAGTATGGAGTCAGTTAGTGTCAGGCAAGAAGGGTAGAAATGAGTCATGGAAACTACAGTTCTCTCCTGTATTGTATTCCGATAGCATCATTTAGGTCTTCGTGCCTTGAATAAATCAAGTCCAGGACATGGCTGACTCATGTGCCCACTTTCGATCCCGATCAATGACAATATCTAAGATTATAGGCACATGGCTAATCGTTGAAGACACTTTGGCCGAGTGGTTAAGGCGACAGACTTGAATTCCTATCTTTATCGGATAATATCTTCGACATCTGTTTCATTCGTGAGCGCAGGTGAGTTTTGAACCTTTGATCTGAAGGGTTTTCCCGACATTTATCTAACAAAAAGCCAAGGTTCGAACCCTGCAGGTGTCGAAATTGATTTTTGGTCTATTTAAAAGGGCTGTCGTTCTGAATGAGGATTGATTGATGGATGTGGGAGAGTTTTGGGAAGTTAAACAAAGATTGGGTGGTGGTTGGGGAGGAGAGGATGTCGATTCTACTATATTAGCCAACAAATAATTGAAGAAGGATGGAACATCATTTCTTCAATTTGATCGGAAAATGAACCCTGGAAACAGAGGCATATGGTACGACTCTATGCTACGAAAAACGTATACCATCCTTCCCAAACAACAGGCCTCCCAGCTCTGTCCGTGCGCCTGAGACTCCCACCGATGCAAACGCTCAATGCTTGCCAACTCAAAAGCCAAAACCTCCCGGAAATTGGAACCCTCCGCCTCCACCACCACCCTGGAATTTGAAACCTCCACCGCCTCCGCCACCCTGCTTGAAGAAAAATTGTTGCCCCCCTGGCCCTTGTCCGAATGGACTTCCTTGGAAGGGTTGCCCTTGCTGTTCGGGATTATTCGGATCATCGCCCCTATCAAACCTCGCTCTTAGCTCTGGATCGCTGAGCACTTCATACGCCTCGTTAATATCTGCCATTTTCTTTGCCGCCTGCTCTTCTGTTACTCCTAGGGAGCTGGCCTTGTCGGGGTGGTACTTTTTCGTCAATGTTCGATAGGCCCTTTTGATTGTGCGGTCATCGGCGTCCGTAGGGACGCTAAGGACTTTGTAGTAGTCTTTGGTTTTGCTGCGTTTGAGAAGCGTGTGAGCCTTTTGGAGGAGGGACTGTACGTTCTGGGCGGCAGGATGATGCTCTTTTGCGAGATTGAGGGTGGCGATGGCTGCTTCGAAATCTTCGGCATCGAGTTGGCTGTGTGCTTGAGCTACGAGACCGGGGAGCGAGTGGGCATTCAGGGTGAGAGCTTCGTCACAGTAGGGCGCTGCTTTCTTCTTGTTGATCTGGAACGCGAGTTAGTCCAAAGGTTGTACGATTTCGAGATACAAGCATTCACGTACCTCAGTGTAGCACTCGCAAGCCATCTCAACCAGACTACTGTAGAGATCATCCGGGGAATTCTTGTGTATATAGCCAGACTCTTTGAAATCCTTGACGTCCTCTCTTACATCTTGCATCAGCCCTGGATCCTCGGCTGTCCCTACTAGAAGCTTCACGGCGCTGTTGAATTGGCGCTTCTCCTTTAGACCGGAGGCTTGCTTCAAGACCTTGACTATCTGCTTCTCCCGTTTGAAGAGCTTGCTGCAATTTTTCGAATCCGGATCCGATCTGAGACACTTCCGCATCTGTTCAACCCCCTTTTCTGTGTCCGCCATGGAGTAGAACATCATGGTCGATATTTGCATGTGAGGCTCAATGGCTGAAGGCGATATCTGCAGCGCATGCGCCAAATCGCTGACGCCTTCCAGCACTTCCCCTCTTTCAAAGCGGCACCGTGCTCTTAATTGCCGAAGAGTCAAAGCCGTGCTCGCAACCATTATTGCTGTCCCAGCGTGGCCAACACAGCTCTCCCAATCGCCAGCCTTTTCCGCATCGGATGCCAGTGATGCGGCGCCCCATGCTTCTTCGAGCTGTGCGAAGTCTGCGCTTTCTGTTTTCTTTGCCCTCACATAATCCTCTCTTGCTGCCTCCCAGTCCGCATTTCTGCTTTTGATCTTGGCTCTTTGTAACAAGGCTCCTTCAAAGTCAGGTCTAATGCTCAATACTTTATCAAAATCCTGATTTGCTTTATCATTCTTTCCTAATGAAAGGTATGTGGCGCCGCGCTGGAAGACGGTAAGGTAATTCCGAGGATCTCGCGAGATGGCTACGTCGAAGTATGTGAGAGCATCATTCGCATTGCCTTGGGCAAGGTGAAATTTAGCGGAGGAGACGAGGGAGGCTATGGGGGTATCCGAGGGTATCTCTGAAGGGGATATAGATTGGACAAGGGGCGAAGACAGGAGGACAGCTCCCAGAACTAGAGACGATAACCGTGTGATCATTGCGAGGACCTGTAATGAGCAGACTTGAAAGGAAAATGTTGATCAGAAAAGAAAACGAATTAAGGAACGTGATGAATGGGAAGCCAAGTGGCATTTTTACGTACTACCTTATTCAGTATTTAAATCCGTACAGGCGCTTTTCCTATTTCAATTTCTTAACCGCCAAGCCTCAGCCCGCCCTGCCAACTTCCTTACTTCCTTACTTCCTTACTTCCTCCACACATTCTAGTCTCCGATCCTCCTCTGCAATCCAATCATCAATCATCCCCAACGCCTACCTCATTGACATTCGACTCTAATAGTAGCAAGACTATCCCAAGCTCCATTGACTAGAACTCTTCATTTTCACCTTGTCCGAGTCTTGAAGACTGCTTATAAAATCTTTGGACCAGCTCCGATTGCCCACGACACTGCCTTGTGCGTGCCATCAGAGCTTCTACCTACTAATCACATTACTTTTTCTGCAACGCTCATCTCGACCCACACGACGCTTCTGCCATTTCCTCCTTCAGTCATTCCCCGCTTGAACCCCGGATAAACCTTTGTTGAACGCCATACGCCCAACGTCTTCAGCCTAATCAATGAGTTCTATGGCTCTACCACTCACTCCCCCATCCGCTCCTGAGTTCACTGCCCAGCTCCAGCGAGTTGAGACTTTACATCAGCAATTGAAGACAGAACATGTACGTGCTCACGAATTCCTAGCTAAGCTAAGGCGGGGGGAGGAACTACAAGCACAAGCTCTACAGTCACAAGCGTCACCGCAGTCTGTGCAAGCACAGCCGCTAGGTGGTCAGCAGAGATCGAAGCCAGGTGCAGTAAATGGGGTCCACTCTGGTCAGGAAACGATGTGTTGCTGTCAGCACCACCAGTCTAAGCCACTCACGGAGAAAGAGAGGAAGATGGCAGACGAATACAGAAAAGCGAGGCTGGGCGTACCGAACCTGCCTCCTCTGCCCACACATGTTGATGAGCGCGAGGTAAGAGATTTGGAGAAGAGGGTGCGGGGTCTCGAAGGCCGTGTGAGGGGCTTTGAAGGGCTACCTCCGGACAGGGAGATGGCACTGTTAGAGGTTGAGAGACTAAGGAGGGAGCTAGAAGGCTTGGCGAGAAGGAGAGAGGGATTGTTCGCAGGCTTAGGACAGGCTGAGGAGCAGGGGAGGGCCGGAAGAAGCAAAGCATAACGGACACAGTGTAAGGCGAAGGGGAGCTAATACCAGGAGTTGTGGGGTCAGAGACTGATGTTATGATCTGTTTCGGCATTGGGTCAATTGGACGTCGTGAAAAGTCTGGCAAGTCAAACATGAGACGTTATCTGGTTCTAAGGCTTTTCTTATTGCTGTGTCGCTTACCACCAGCGTGCCGGCATTCCACTGATCCGTTTTCAATTATAAGATAGTGACTCAGAATGTTGTATTTAAGTATCAAAATTTGGTATGATGCTGTTCAGAAATGGAACATTGCAGGAGAAGCCTGACAGTGTCACCAGGTGAGCGCTTTTGGAGCAAATCCGGATGGGTAGGGCAAGAAAAAATGAACGCTTCTGATCAGTTACTCTCTTGGGCAGAAGGAATGCAAATGCGGCCGCAAGAGGAGAGGTTAACATGTCAAAAGGAATCCAGATGGTGCCTTCGGCAATCCTTTCGTCAAAATCTCGGATCCCAGTCGTCTTTGTAGACCCCGGTGCCACTACAGGACGCTTTGGCTGCGTCCCATGAACTGATCATGCGTTTGTTCTTCGCAAGCTCTGCCCGACGCTTTTTCTCATCCGCTTGCACACTGGCCAGCTTCTCTATTTCATACTTTTTGCCTTCCTCCCAATGCTGGCCGTAAAGAGATTGGTAAATTCTGTCGGTGCCCTCCTGCATCTGCTCATTCCATTTCCACAATGCTTTCACAGTCAAATCATTGATCTGCCGTCGCAAATCTCCATCACGATCATGTTTTGCCTTCTTCGACTGTAGCTGCGGCTGCCCCAGCTCTTGTTCTGGCAAGCCATCCGCCTTCCGCTTCTCCTCTGAGGCTTTTCTCCTACGGATCTTCTCCGCCAGATATTTAGCTGTATGGCCAAGAGCCGGGTGAGGCTTTGTGGGCGGTAGCGTATCTACTGGTGGCGAAGTGAACCAGAGCACATGACCATTTTCGTCTTGCTGAAATTGGCTGCGCGTATCTTCAGGAATGGCCAGATTTGCGTTCTCTGGCAGGTGACCGACCTCCGGAAGACGCTGGGCAGGGACGCTGGGGCCAGCGACGCGCTGGTTGACATAACGATTTGGCGTAGCATAATGGTCAAGCTGAGATGAGCTTGCAGCGGCAGAATGAGGCTGGGTGTAAGAATGGGGGGCTTGCTGGGCGTACTGATGTGGGTGATGGACCGGAGCTGGGGAAGCTGAGTGTTGATGGTACTGTGGCAAAGATGAAGCGTAGGCTTGGGGGGGGATACTTTGAGATGTGTTGAAAGATGTTGTGGATGGTGGGTTGTAGCCGCCCATAACAGCATCACCCTGGCCGTCTCTTGGATAGCTGGGTGTGTTATATACCGATGCGTTACTGACAGGTTTTGCTACTGATGGAGGTGGTTGTGGGGGGGGTGAAGGGGTGGGTTCCGGAGGTGGAGATTGCTTCGGTTTTCGTCAGTGACAGCCGTAGTTCAGGTAAATGATTGGCAATGCTCACATTTTCGTCGCGCGGCCCTCTATATACCGCACCGACGACAGGAGGAGCGTTGTCGGCTCCCCATCTTGGCTTTGGTAATTCGTCTGTCTCCTTTGCGTCCTCCTTGAGTAAGTGCAAGATGGGACTCGGAACTTTCTTGATTTTTTTGACGCCACCATCAAACATATCCATAGGATAGTCTTGGTCTCGAACCTCATCTGGCAAGCAGCTAGCCCAGGTCTTGATTTTATTGAGCTTGTGCTTCTCCTCATTATATCTTGAATCGCACACATAGACATCTTTGTCGGCTGATAACCCCCTTGGCCTACCCTTGCTGTAACGTGTGATGAACATGACAAAGCATCGATCGATGATCTCGTCAACCCGATGATCTCGGTACTGGCCTGTTTTGACCACCTCGTTGGGATAGAAGTGCTTTTCATGCTGATGGACCGTCTGTTCTGGCCGATAATACCAGCACGCATTCACCCACTTTTCTCCGTCAGTGTCTTGCCAAGTACGATATATTTGAGCAACGATCGGCTTCGTCACGTCGTTTGGATTCTGTATATTGATCCAGTCGCCGACTTTCCATAATTGACCATTATGCAGGATACCACCCGGTAAGGGTAATCGACCTTCTTCCATTTGGAAATCTGTGTCTGGCTTTTGCTTCTCTGCATCTGCAAGTTTGTGTGTTTCGGACTGGCCGAATCGTCAGTATTGATAGTGCTACAGGAGCGTTGCAGAAACGCACCTGAAGATACACAGCGTCTTGGTAGATCTGGCTCTCGTCTTGATTGTAGCTTTTCGCGTTGTTGAACATGACATCAATATCGCGCATGAAATGATCGACTGATTGGTACTTCTTTCGCTTTTGCTTCCTCTGTGCATTGTTAAAATCTGTCAGTGTTGGGCTACGCGAGTAGCCTCTTAATAGCATCTTCCCCACGTACCTTGATCTGTTCAATTGCAATCGGCTCTTTAATTTCCAAGTAGTATTCCGGCATGGCGAGCTTGTCGGGTAATTTCTCGAACTGATGGATGATGATAGTTCCGTGCTCGTTTTTGAACTTGCGAATGGCTTTCAGGACCGCCTTGATTCTAGACTCCATTGGAGTATCCACGCGAGGGGGTCGACCTCGCCTCTTTCTAGACTCTACATCATTACCCTTCAGGCCTCCGTCGTCCTTACCCCCTTCACGCTTTGTAATGGCTGCGGTAGAGCGAGGCCCACGCCTTCGTTTTCTTTTTGGAGCATCCTCGTCAGATTCTTCTTCATCCTCCTCATCGTCTTCCTCGTCATCCACATCGTCTTCTTCATCCTCATCACCCGGTAGAGGAGATTCAACGGGAGGTAGCTCCCCTAAGTCAGGATATTTCGCTACCTCTTGTGAGATAATACCCTGGTCAGCAATAGCTTTGAATTCTTTCTCGAATTCCCGTCTGAGGACTACGGCATCCTGGTATGCCCCCGACTCAGGTCTGTTGTATGTCTGGGCATTGTGTGAAATTAGGGCGCAGTCACGGACGAACTCAGAAAAGGCTTTGTATCCTTTCGTCAGGAGCTTAGCCTTCAGCGTACTTAGGGCAACAGGCTCCTTGATAACATCGTAGTAGTCTGGCAGCGTTCGCTTGTTGACCTTGCGGTGAAACAACTTCGAAGGGTCATAGCCGCTGGAAGATGTCAGTCTGTCCGAGATCAACGTGGAAATCATACTCTGATTCTCTATATGCATATATTTTTTCAGTGATGTTCTTCATTGCCCGTATTTGCTCAGGCGTGAGAATCCTGCCTTCTGAATTGCCATGCGCCGTGGTCTCGGTCGTCTCCACAGGCGTCTGGCTACCAGCAGAGTCACTAGACGCAGCCATGGCAGTCGCGATCGAGTTTGAAGCGCAAGAGTCGCAGCGTGGTCGCAATTGATTTTAGGTGTTGGGGACGCGTTGTAGGCCAGTCAAGGTCAATAAAAAGCTCTACACACGGCGTGTGCCAACTTGCGAAGCTCACGATAGTTTCTTCACTTTAACATCATATTGAATTCAATACAGTAGTGCCAAGTAGAGCAGCGGCTCCACCAGAACACTAAGGTACCTCAGGTAAGGTAAGGTACTTTAGCTTTAGGGCTGTAGATCCTCGGAACTACCTTACCAATTTAAGGGTGCCAAAAAAACTGTTTTTTCTACAAAGAACATGTTTAAAACTTCTTAGCGGTGTTGTTGCTAGCGGTTTATTGGTTTTTAATTAGTAAGCCAGCCCTACAAGTAGGTACATCTTCCGCCATACAATTTACTTAGTAGCAAATACAAGTACCTCCTCCGTTAGCTTGCTCGCAGCTCCTCTACCAAATCGCGTTCCATTTTTTGCAACAATTGACTGATATCTACCAGTTATACTCTCACCGCAATGCCTCCACAGCGGGGTGGAAGATCGAAGAATCACACAGTCGAATCGGCCTTTATCGCCCTCGCACTACACGGCCCTCTTGCCCCAAAGACTCCCATGGGCCATGGTAGAGTGTATCCATTGTCAGAAACAAATGGCCAAGGGTACGAGTCGAAGCTGAAAATTAGTGGTTCTCCGTGCCTGTAGAGTAGCCATGATTCGAATGCTTTGTTTGCATGAATATCGAATGGCCGGAAACATCATTATTTGGCCTGGAATCATCTCTTTTTGCGGCCGGAGATTACCGAGATAAGGCAATATATCACACTAAATAAGCGAGGCTTCTCCCGTATTTTCTCCCACAAAAAACCTGTTTAAAACACGTTCTATGCTAAACTACAAGCGGTTAGGCATAAAACATGTTTTAAACATGCTGCACCCCTAACCATATATGGCTCGTTTCGTTTTAAGTGGGTCTCACCGTAAATACTACCTATATTATTTTGATATTGGGTTTTCCTCGCTTACGTCTACCAGTAGAAGCATACGTTCATCTCCATATCTGTACCTTACCTCCTTCTCTCTCTTTGTCTATTGTATTACGTGACCATACGCATGAGGCTTAGGATACGTGGACCCGCAGGACAGGCTGCAATATCGCTTTCCGAAGCTGCGACCATTGAAGAGCTTAGGACACAAATCATAGAAAAGACATCAATCATCAACTTCGATTTGAGATATGGCTATCCACCAAGGCCGTTGTCCCTCAACGATTATGCAGAGACGGCGAAGCTGTCAGATATTGGAATAAATCTGGATGGGGAACAGCTAATTGTCAGCGAGATATCCCCGTCAACAAGCAAACAAGCGCCATCTGCCAATGAAACCCCCAAAGCTTTGGAAGCAAGCCTTGGTAAACCGGTCGCAGATGGACCACTCGAATCTCGCTCAACCCCGCCGTCTTCATTGTCCTTCGCAGGTGTGGGCACTGCTCCTCCGCCGTCAATTCAAAAGACTCAAAAACCCCTATCTCTTACTCGCAAACCTACCTCTGCCTCCCTAGATGCCCCCGAGCTACCTATTCCTTCGCATGCCTCCACTTTGGTCCTCCGAATCATGCCTGACGATAATTCCTGCCTCTTTCGTGCTTTTAACACAGCCTTTTTCGGCGCAATGGATAATATGACTGAGTTGCGCTCTATAATCGCTCAAAATATCCAAGCAAATCCGGAAACTTACAGCGCTGTTGTGCTGGATCAACAGCCTGATGAGTATTGCAGATGGATTCAAACCGAAGATGCATGGGGTGGTGCTATTGAGCTGGACATCCTGAGCAAGCATTTCGATGTTGAAATATGTTCCGTCGTAAGGCACTTTTCCGGGTTTTTTTCCTGGTTGAGAATGCTTTGTGTCGCAACAAATGTTGCAGGAGCAAGTCATCTATGTTGGCACCTATTTGACGCTCTAGAGAATGTCTTGATATTTAAATTATTCAAGTGGGAATGCTAACTCCAAAATCTTTTAGGATGTGCAAACCCTACGTGTTGACCATTTCAACGAAGGCACGGCGAAACGATGTATACTAGTTTACTCGGGCATTCATTATGACGATGTCGCATTGTCCCCCTCGGATCCGCCTCACGATACGGCATACGCGCCACCAGAGTTTGACACAAAGATATTTGACGCTCAAGATTTGGTCATCCTCGAGGGTGCAATAGAGCTGTGCAGGGTCTTGCAGGGAAAGCATTATTACACCGATACGGCAGCCTTTACCTTGCGTTGCAATACTTGCGGAAAACTAAGTGTTGGTGAGAAGGGCGCAACAGAGCATGCAGCAAGTAGTGGACACTATGATTTTGGCGAGGCGCAAACGTAACGGCCAACATTGCATAAACAGTGAATGGTACCAAGTATAGCATTCCAGGATCGTTCAACATCTGGCAAGCCGACCATTCACATACATGGAGAATACATGTAGCCACCAGCGCCAGTACACCACTGCCTAGACCCATTGCAATCAGACTTCAGACAAGACCTAAAGCTTTGCCTTCTTTTCCTTCTTGCGATTTCCGTCTCCGTTGACTTCATCGTGCTTCCGCTTCTTCTTCTTTTCACCCAGGCCGTGTTCCCCCTTACTTTCCTTCTTCTCTTTCCTCTTCTCTTTCTTGTCTCTTCTCTGTTTCTCCTGCTTCTGTACTGCCCGCGGCGCCACATCAGCCATTTCCTCATCACTGTCCACATTTGCAGTTGGATCCGCAACGTCGATATCCGCAAGCACACTGTCCATTGCATTACGCTAATATAACTTGTCAGCCAGAAACCAAAGCAATTTTCTTCAAGAAAGTCATGCAATACGTACCATAGCCAATTCGTTTTTCGTAGGCGCAGTCCCTGAGTCGTAGAATTTCAATCTCTCCTCAACTTGAGCCTTCAAGGCCTCTCCAAACCTCGTGGTCGGCGCTTCACTGAAATTATCAATTCTAGAAGCGATAGAACACTTGTTCGCGAGAAACCGAGAGATTCTACCCTTATTCTTCTGATTGGCTTTGCCGATGGCAGACGCATGGTAGATCAAACCGTATTTTGGAGTATTGCCTTTTGTTTTCAGGGCTCGAAAAAGAGCCTTTTCTGCGCCGAGTATCTGAACCGTCGATGCTGGGTACTTGGATAAATTTGTAAGGCTACCAGCGTGTGATATGAGTCGAGCTCCAACCATCTCTCCAATCAATACTCCAAGGTTAGGAGCTACTATGCCCATCTTTGAGACTAAATAGCTGTGAAGTGTCCTCCGGTAATTCGCTAGACTAACCACCTTTGATGCGAAGGTGGTGACATTGTCCATGTCCGCATCCGAAATCTGAGTTCTGAGTCAGTATGTTCTACACTTCCGGCACTGGTGGCAAGTTTACAGCCTGACCCATGCTGACTTTGGCAACATCAATAATGCTTTGGGCTATCTCAACGTCCTCGTTCAATTGGGCGGCTAGCTCTTGCAGATCTGTGTCGGACAATCTCTCTTTCGGCCCAATGAAAAGAGCCAACTTTGCGTACGTATAGTTATCGCTTACAATCTTGATTAGCTCTGGAAAATGCTGGCAAAGGTGTCCAATTAGCTCTTCTATTCTTGTATTTCAGATGAAACACGTTGATGCTTTGACATTCACAAAGATGTAATATTGCAGATGGAAGAAGCACTCGTGAGATGCTTACCCAGCTGTACCACTCTCTGACCCTCATCCTATAGAATTCATAGTCAACATAACTTCATTGAGGCAGGATATCTAGATCTTATGGTATGTCTGCGCAACGAAGTGCGCCTCCAATTCATGAAACGGATATTGCTGCTCGAAAACAAGGATTCGATAGGAAGCATTTGCTTCACAAGGGACACTCACGAGAATAGATTTATTGCTTTGTCTAGGTTATCTAACGTAGCAATAGCCTCTGCGAATAATTAGCAACGCATTGACCGTGAAGCTGCCATTACTCACGTATGATATGGTTGTCGTTCTTCTGTACACTGAATTTGACCCTTGCCCTCGAATAAGCGTGCTGTAACAATATCACACTCCATCAGCCCACGTTTTCCGGATTTTTCAACAGAAGAGGGTAGGTAGACTCACGCCCAGTCCCAAATTGGCACGTTCGACATCCCCTTCCTGCAGTTGCTTCAAGAGCTTGTGTGCGTGCTGACGAATACCGCGAAGCATTTCTTGCACAATTTCCGACGTCTCACCAGTTTCACATTCAAGTCCAGGGAAAGCACCTTTTATTGCACCAGCGAGGTTCTTATCCGCTACGCCGAGCGTGATCTTGTTCTTTTTCCCCGACTTTGGCAGATTGATTTCAAGCAGAGAGAGTAAAAATTCGGAAGCGATGCCCTCGCTGACTTCATTCGCATTTTGCAAAGCTTGGGCTGCACCTCTGAATGATGAGATCAGCTTCTCAATTTCCAGATCGGTCGTCGCTCGGCTACTCACTGAAAAGGTGCAAAAGAGACCAGCTTGACCGTTTTCCCAAATTTTTCAAGAGACTGAGATGGTCAGTATGCCTCTTGCAGGAGCAAAATTAGATTGAATTACCTGGACTGAGTCCTGAACCTCTTTCAGTCGAGCGCCGACTGTGTCGGGCAAAAGCACCGTCTGGAATATTGCATAGCCTACAGAGCTTTCGTGCAGAAGATAGTCGACAGACATGTTGCACCAATTATGTTCTGATTCGCAGCAACCTTTTGAAAATGAATATGGTTTTCCAAGCTTCCTAGGGTAGGTACTTTATTTTACAAAAGTTCTTGTCAGTCTGACGATCTCTCGTCTAAAAATTTACCGCGTTTGCCGACACAAGTGCCCGCGTTCTGGAAATCAGCGGCGCGTTGACATTGGTTAAAGATTCTTATTTATTTAACGAGTGTTCTAAGAATCTTCCATTCTTGTCCCTACTTCACATCATCGTAATGTCTGCAGCGCAGCTCCTGAATCCCAAGGCGGAATCACGGGTAAGCCACCCCCGCAGTACTTAACCGATATGCTTGCTAAGTTGTATTCAGAGACGTGGTGAAGCTCTGAAAGTCAACATTTCTGCTGGAGAAGGCTTGCAAGATGTTCTCAAATCGAATCTGGGTCCTACAGGGACTATTAAAATGTTTGTGTACCCTTACACCTTCTGGGGAAAAAAAAAACTAAAAGCTCTGAGGCTGGTTGACGGAGCTGGAGCAGTATGTATTTACCGAGATGGAAACTCCAGAAATTCTGGCTCACGTGTTTGCAGATCAAATTGACAAAGGATGGAAACGTACTGTTAAGAGAAATGGTATTCCCTTTCTTGATCGAGCTGTTCCGAGTACGGCTAAGAACTGATTAGCAAATACAAAATCCAACAGCAGTACGTATGCTTCTCTCGGTCTACGATTGAAATCAAACTTATTCGCCAAGGTGATGATAGCAAGAGCTGCTACTGCTCAGGATGACATTACAGGAGACGGCACAACCTCGGTGGTTCTGATGGTGGGAGAGCTACTCAAACAGGCAGACAGGCACATAACCGAAGGCCTACATCCCCGAATAATTACAGACGGTTACGAGATCGCGAAAACGGAAACTTTGAAGGTGTGTGGTATGGTCTTTGCAAGAGGATTGTGGCTGAATCTAGACGATGCTGCAGTTCCTTGACACATTCAAATTGCAAAAAGAAGTTGATCGAGAGCTTCTTCTCTCCGTTGCACGGACCTCGCTCGCCACTAAACTGAACGGTGCACTTGCTGAAAAGCTGACTCCTGCAATCGTAGACGCCGTCTTGTCTATATACCATCCGCCGGCAAAACCAGATCTGTTCATGATTGAGATCATGAAGATGCAGCATCGCACAGCTTCAGATACATCTCTCATACGCGGGCTAGCACTCGATCATGGAGCGCGACATCCAGATATGCCCAAGCGCGTGGAAAATGCATTCATCTTGACATTGAACGTTAGCTTAGAGTACGAGAAGTCTGAAGTAAATTCAGGCTTCTACTATTCAAGCGCAGACCAGCGCGAGAAGCTCGTCGAAAGCGAGAGGAGATTCGTCGACGATAAACTCAGAAAGATCGTTGAACTTAAGAAAGAAGTTTGCGGCAATGACCCGAAAAAGGGGTTTGTCATTATCAATCAAAAGGGAATCGATCCGTTGAGTCTCGATGTCCTGGTCAAGAATGGCATCTTCGCACTTCGGAGGGCGAAGCGGAGGAACATGGAAAGGCTGCAGCTTGTTTGCGGTGGTATTGCTCAAAACAGTGTAGATGATTTGACCCCAGACGTCCTTGGATGGGCTGGACTCGTGTATGAGCATCAGTTGGGGGAAGAGAAGTACACTTTCATTGTGAGTGAACAACGCTTTGCTTGTGCGCCCAACCAGAACACTTGCCAATCAATCAACAGGAGGATGTGAAAGACCCCAAGTCGGTCACGCTTCTTATCAAAGGACCCAACACCCACACCATTATGCAGATTACTGATGCGGTTCGCGACGGATTGCGAAGCGTTTACAACATGATTGTTGATAAGAGTGTTGTGCCTGGTGCAGGAGCCTTTCAGATAGCTTGTGCTGCACACCTCTCAGGCGAAGCTTTTAAGAGGCAGGTTAGAGGAAAAGCGAAATACGGGGTCGCAGCATTTGCAGATGCTCTTTTGGTGATACCCAAGACCCTTGCCGCAAATTCAGGTCATGACATCCAAGACTGCCGTAAGCTCAGGAACCCCACATAAGGGATACCTGGCGTTGCTGATTATGATTAACAGTGGCTGCCCTGCAGGACGAGCAAGCGGAGGGCAACATCGTTGGCCTTAGTTTGATAACAGGGGAGCCAATGGATCCGATTCAAGAAGGGGTTTACGATTCGTTCCGTGTTTTAAGGAACTGTATTGCATCGAGTTCAGGCATAGCTTCCAACCTCCTTTTGTGTGATGAGCTACTGAAAGCAAGGCAGATGGTGGGTCAAGATGTGATAGATCGTTAAGGATAGAAGCTAACCGCACATAGGGGCGTCAACAAGGTCCTGGGCCCGGAGAGGGCGGCGAGAGCTAGCAAATGAGTGACTCGAGCGGTTTTAGGGGGAAGCAGCTGTACATTTCGCATCTATAGTGCTATCTGGCATTATGCAAAGTATCAGCGTCTGCATCCTAAACAAACCCGCGGTCTCCCTCTGGCGAAACGAAGCAAATTATATAGGTCAGCAGCGATCAATCAAGATACCCCGTATGAAACTTGGAATAATGCAGTATGGTTATTGTTTCAAGTACCCTTGATAGAGAACCATAATTTGGGGTCGGTGGCTCTGCTGTGAAGTACTTCTCTAAGGTACTTACTTATGCTGATGAGAAGCATCTGTTGAAGATGGTAAGGCGAAAGAAAGAGCTGCATTGGGATTTGAGGCTAAATGGTAGCCAAGCCCTTTCCGCTCCCAAAACGATACGATACGAGTACGAGGTAGGTAAGTATCAGGTACCTGCGGCGCTGAAATAAAGTAAGTAGCCCCTCAAAGCAAGGTACTAGTAATATACCTTACTTAAATGTTGAAACTTTGAAAAAGGAGAGCTACACACACAGAGCACCACTTTGACTCTTCAATCACGCAATTATTTAGCAACATTGGATTCAATATTCGCAATACTATCTTCGTAGTAAGTCTGGGTGCTGTCAATGGAATTCTCCCAGCTCTACCTGAAGGAATAACGCTCCGCGTTGGCGACTTTGGGCGCGTCAGAAATTAGGCGACACGAGACCACCCCCCCGCCGTCAGTATGTTTAGGATGCGCCGATATAGAATTTTCCTGGTTTTCGCTGTCATTGCTCTCGGTGCACTGTACCACTTTTCGACTTTAGGTGGTCTTGGGAGCGCGGGTGCTGCCAGCGTCGAAGGACTCAAGAATTTTGGTCAAAAAGTTGAATCATCTTCCTCCCCACCAGCTTCGAAACCAGAGCATCATCCAGACGGTGAAGACTTTTCGGCTGCCAAAGATATCAATGCGCCGATAGCTGTGCCTAGTCTCGCAGACTCCGGAAGCACAAAGCCGTCCCCTGCAGCAGCACATGAGCCGGAGTCCCGAGCTACACCAGCTTCCCCCAGCAAACCAGCTTCTGGATATGGCGCTTCACCTGTCGAGAAAAAGCCCTTATCGGCCGGCAGATCTGCCCCAGCAGCTACATCTACACCCGCCAACAAAACAACAAAAGTGGAGACTAACCCAGCAGGATTCGTTGCCAAACCAGAGAGTGGGCAAAGTAGAATGGAGACAGCTGCGGAGAAAGGCATCTCCAAGATTCACTGGAGCCAGCAACCAGAGCATTTCCCCGTACCAACCGATGACATTATACAGCTACCTACTGGGAGGCCGAAAGCAATTCCACAGATCCAACATGAATTCTCGGCCGAGTCTGCAAGTGATAAGGCAGCTCGAGAAGATAAGAGGAGAATCATCAAAAAGGCTTTTTCGTTCTCTTGGGACGGATACAGATCGAAGGCATGGATGCAAGACGAGTTGTCCCCAATATCCGGCAAGCATCGCAATCCATTCTGCGGATGGGGCGCAACATTAGTTGACTCTTTGGACACGTTGTGGATGATGGATTTGAAAGATGATTTTGAGGAAGCTGTAAACGCCGTCAAGGAGATAGATTTCACTACGAGTGCGAGAAACGATATACCGTTGTTCGAGACAGTTATTCGATACCTTGGGGGGCTTGTTGGCGCGTATGACATAAGTGGGGGCACATATAAAGTACTCCTAGATAAAGCCGTTGAGTTGGCGGATATCCTCATGGGTGCCTTTGACACACCAAACCGCATGCCTATGACCTTCTACATGTGGAAGCCGTGAGTCTCCTAACGATTTACAGCAACTCATATTCGCTGACAGTCTCAAAGTACCTTTGCCTCCCAGCCTCACCGAGCAAAGACGAGAGTCGTTCTCGCGGAACTAGGGTCTCTGTCTGTCGAATTCACCAGGCTTGCACAAATCACAAAAGAGGCAAGGTACTATGATGCGATTGCGCGAATCACGAATGAATTTGAGATTTGGCAGAATAGTACCAGAATGCCTGGTCTATGGCCCTTGAAAGTCGATGCCTCAGGATGCAAGAAACCCGAGCAGGCTCCACAAACAAAATATGACCACCCGACAAGGACTGGACCTACTAATTCGAAACCGCTGCTCATTCCCAACGATAAGGCTGCAGCCGCAGATCTTCCAAGTCTCCAAAGTGAAGGCCCCTCGAGGAGAGTCAAAGCTGAGGAGGATCTTCAATCCAAGAGTGAAGGTGGTCTTGTGGACGCAGTGGATGAGGTGAGGAAAGCGAGCTCAGATAGTCCAACAGAGTCCAACAGTGCCTTTTCGGCCAAAGCTTCTACTGGTGGGGCTGGAGCAGCCAAGCATATCGACCACGAAGCGCTTGGTACCGTTCCAAAGTCTTCTACCGTAGGTGCTCTGGTAAAGAGAGAAGTCTCCACCAACCCTACTTCAAATCCCCCAGAGTGTGAGGCGCAAGGGCTTGCATCACCGCCGTACACTTCGAGCGAAGAATTCGGAATTGGTGGTCAGGCTGATTCGACCTATGAGTATTTGCCAAAGGAGTATTTACTTCTTGGGGGCTTGGAAGAGAAGTATCGAGCTATGTATGAGATGGCTGCGGAAAGCACGATTGAAAATCTTTTGTTCCGCCCTATGATACCTGACGAGAAAAGACATCTTTTGCATGTAGGTCTAGCCAAGATAGCAGAAAGGAAGGACCCTGCCGAAGATAAAGTCGACCTAAAGCCAGAGGGAACACATCTTGGCTGTTTTGCTGGGGCTATGTTTGCCATTGGTGCTAAGGCTTTCGACCGCAAGGACGATATGGACATCGCTTGGAAGCTTACTGACGGATGTGTGTGGGCCTATGAGGCAACGAACACAGGCATCATGCCCGAAACCTATTTGGCTATTCCGTGCGCGGATGCGGACAATTGTGCATGGAATGAAACATTATGGTACCGAGCTCTCGATCCGTTCGGTGATTCGCGAGAAAAAAGCCGCCTCTCAAGGCAGCAAGCGATACTAGACTCCAAGGAAAAATCGCCCCTCGAAAGGCCTCTGGAAAACGGAGCCAAGACATTTCAAGCTGAAGTCACTAGAGCGTCGACCATTCCGGGAGGGGTCAGTGACAGCGCTGATCCAGAAGGGCCGAACATTGAGAGAAACGGTCCAGAATTGACTCGTGGTGTTGTTGCCGGTTCGAAAGCAGACGAGAATGCGAAGCCGAAAAATTCGTTCTTGAAAGAAAAGGCCGATGAGCTTGAGCCCAAGGCGGACGGAGCTGCCGTCTCTTCTGAGAGACTTGACAAGAGGCAGCTTGAAGACCTTGACGGAGAAGCTCAAAATGCTCGTACTGCAAGGGAACCTGTAACATCAGCCACAGCGATCCCCCAAGAACCGAAGGATACAGCCACAGAATCGATTACCAAGCTCGTGGTTGAAAAGTCCTCTGCGAAAGACATCTTGGAAAAGTCAGAGGCGGCTACATCCGATATTAAGGGCAAAAGCAAAGTTCTAAAACACTCAAACGGTACAGCAAAAGCTACAGCTTACACGCCACCGCCAATTCCTACACGCGAGGAGTTTGTGAATGCTAGGATTAAAGACGAGAGATTACCAACAGGGATGACGAAGATCATTGGCGGCAGGTATCTCCTTCGGTAAGCTACTTTCCTCACCGTTAGCACGAAATGTATATGCTCATAGCCACAGACCCGAGGCGATTGAATCCGTTTTCGTATTGTACCGCACAACTGGCGACGAATATTGGCGCGAAAAGGGTTGGGAGATGTTCAAAGCTATCGAGAAACACACCATTGCGACCTATGGCGCGTCTGCGATATCCGATGTCACGAGTGAGAAGCCAGTGGCCTTGGATGAGATGGAGAGCTTCTGGCTGGCGGAGACGCTAAAGTACTTCTATCTCTTATTCAGTGAGCCTGATTTGGTCAGTCTGGATGAGTACGTTTTGTGAGTACTGATCTTGTCATCTCCTACTTGATGAAAGCTGATCTCTTGGACAGGAATACGGAAGCGCATCCATTCAGGAGGCCGGCGTGGAAAGGCCACATATAATATGAATACTTCATGAACGGGCTCAAGGACTTTTGGCATAAGCAAGCTATGCATTTGACGGCGTATGATTCTGGTTTTGGCAAAGGAGATTTTTGCGGCGGCGTCGAGGTTGTCATTCCTGATAGCTTCTACACTAAGTAGATATGCGTATCTGTACTTTTAGTCTTATTGATTAACGATGAAAATTGGAGGGAAAGGAGCTGTACGGAATAGAATGGACTGTACGAGTACTTTTGTACCTTACATTAGTTCGTAATGACTTTTCGTACGCCTGCCGCGCTTGTGAAACTGGTGATAGCAAAGCAACTTTATCGGTTGCTTTTAAACCTCAGCCAACGCTAGTGTATAATACCGAAACGTGCGCAGCCACATA
>BLJB01000123.1:0-145934 GCA_013423325.1 Usnea hakonensis
CACGAGAGTGAGCTGAGCCTCTAAGAGACCAAATGAATGCAGCCACAAGAGCTGAGAATGCAGCCACAAGAGTGAGCTGAGCCTCTAAGAGACCGAATATAGCCACGACAGCCAGATTGTCGCTTTGAAGCGTTGTCTAAACTCTCGACGGCCAAAGTGGGTTACGGGCAGAGACTAGTCTCAACGTCGTCAGTATATCTCAGATATGTATTTGTATAATAGTTTTATAGTGAGCGACTTATGCTATTACCGACTTCCCCTACCCGTATTTGATTGAAAGAAAGTAGGCAGAGATAGTTATTGTTATCCCTAGAAGTATCTTAGTATATAGATATACCTGTAGATTGGAGATGACTTACGCATTGTAGTCGGTAAAAAGCAGACCATTGCTAAGAAAGCGGGCCTTAGACACCTTTGCCTCAGCACTTGAGAAAGACGCAAAAGACGCAGGTATAGATCCGAAACGAAGGGAAAAAAATTTGGTGTTTCGTTACTGCTTTTTGCAAATTAACCGAGTTTTCACCGGTAGCGAAACCAGGATTACGTCATTCTTCATTTGACAGCCGTAAGCTCGGCAGCTAATAAATAATGCTCTTCATCTTTACCGCTCTACTACTCTACTCTAACCCTTTCCATCTACCCTATCTAAGACGACACGTAATGATCCTTTAATAAAACGAAATTCATTTCAACACTTGGTCAGCTGTCTACAATTCCTGTCTTGAACCCGAGCACATATCAATTACGCTACTGACCTTACCTTACTATTCTTGAACCCACGTCACCCACAACAATGCCCGAGATTGCTGGACACAGGATTGGTCCCATCGGCTATGGCCTGATGGGTATGTCTATACCCTGCCTGAATCACGGAAGCCGTCTACTGATTGTCCCCACTAGGTCTGACATTTCGCTCTGGGGGCGTGTCTGATGAGCAAGCTCTCGCCGCCATGCGTACTGCCATCGAGGCGGGCTCCAATTGCTGGAACGGTGGCGAGTTCTACGGCCCGCCCGAGAACAACTCCCTCAACCTGCTCAGAAAATACTACGACAAGTATCCCGAGGACGCCGACAAAGTCGTTCTCAACATCAAAGGCGGTTTGCGTCCTGGTATGAAGCCTGACGGAAGCCCTGAATTCTTAAGGGAGAGCATCAGCAAGTGTTTGGAGACCCTGGGCCCCAAGGGCAAGATAGACATGTATGAGTGTGCTCGTCGCGATCCAAACACACCACTCGAGCAGACCTTGACAGCTCTCGCTGATCTTGTAAAAGAGGGTAAGATTGGTGGTGTAGCGCTCAGTGAAGTCAGTGCGAAAACAATTCGTGAAGCGGCCAAAATTACGTCAATCGTAGCTGTTGAGGTGGAGCTGAGCCTTTGGTCTACCGAACCACTAACTAATGGGATCGCGGCGGCATGTGCTGAGTTGAATATACCCATCATTGCGTAAGTGATAGCCATTCCATCCCCAAACCTCAGGAGCGATTGCTGATCTAGGATATGAACAGCTACTCTCCTATAGCTAAGGGCATGCTCACAGGCCAGATCAAATCTTACGACGATATCCCAGAAAAAGACATGCGAAGGAACCTTCCGCGCTTCCAACCTGAAAACTTCGACGTGAATCTGAAGTTAGTGAAGGAGCTCGAAACCATTGCACTCCGGAAATCCTGCACCTCTGCTCAACTCGCTCTCGGCTGGCTAGTCACGCTTTCAAGGAAACCCGGTCTACCCACAATTATCCCAATACCCGGTGCTACCAACGTCGACCGCGTCAAGGAAAATTCTACGGTAATTGAGCTATCAGCTGAGGAGATGAGGGAAATCGAGGATATTCTTGGCAGAACCGAGATCGTAGGGGACCGGTACAATTCTCATGGGATGAAAATGGTGAATGGTTAGAGGATTATTGCAGTGTCAATGCAATCTTTCGCCAAGTTTCCACACCACCCGAAAGAAGGCAATTTTGACCGTAGCACGTTCATCTCAATGCAGCATAGATACCTCAATCCAAGAATCATCTGATTGTCACAAGCTCTGACAGGTTGCCCAATTATACAATAATCGAAAAGGGTAGGCACAAAACCGTCCTGTGGCTTTTCAGATCATTCGCATTTGACGCAAAGCACAAGTGAAGACCGATGGCCGAAGTCAATCATTCCCCATTAATTTCCAGAAGTGGAGAGTGAATGCTGGGTCGCTTGAATCCGATAGGAGGGTGGATAGAGAATTGGATTGGTTTGAGGATATAGAGTCGTTCGGATTCGGACCTCGGGCATCTTGCGTCGTGCTGCATCGGGCGTCGGAGGAATGAATAAAACCCGGACAGTCCCCTGCATCGGTGGGTTGGCGTAGTATGAATGATCGGGGGCGACAAACATTGCACTTACTTTGTGTTAGTCGGTTCACCGTGGCTGAATGAGGATAAGGATCAAGGCTCCATGTCTGATCTTTTATCATTTTTGAAGGGCCATTGTTGGTAAAGGAGGCATAGTAAGGCCGAGTTGATGAGCCCTATAAAGTAAGGTACCTACCGGTTTGATTGGTGGATTATGTACTATATCTCTATGAGCCTCTGTGTTCAATATGGACAACTTGTAGACGTGGGATGAAATTATGCTAGAAAACAGTAATCCACTAGTGGAGAAAAATACGATAAATACATTCATAGAGGTCGTATTCCTGGTAATATTTATTACACTTGCGCAAATTCGACCCAGAGTCAAAACCTCTTTCAGGGAAAGTACGATGAAGTTGCCTAGGCCATACCATACTAGAGTAGTATAAGCTCTATATAGGAAGACTTCAGACGAGTTTTGAGATGGACTTTTCGTGTGTAAATTAGTATCTTGTTCGCCAAACCAAAACCGGTAACCGGTATGTATCTTACGACTCTATTTCCTTGCACAAGTCCACGGAATTAGCCAACAATGCAGCAATTGCAACTGCAAAATTGGGCACTCGTCTTCGTGATGACGCATGTCATTTTCTGCTCGTCCAGGAGCCTTGCGAGTACTTGCTTCGCAACATACTCGTCGGAGTGCGAGCATTCGCGGCTTGCCTAATGTATCAAGCCCGTCTTGACCATTTCATCTCCTCTCTGTTTGCAATCCAAACAAATCAATCATGGGTTCAATCTCACCGCCGACGACGAATATAGAGAGTCTGGGTCACCGGATCCAGACTCTCACAGCTGAGGTACAGCGCGCTCGTAACAACAACAGCGAGGATCTCGAAGCCCAGGACCAGCTTGGCGACGCTCTTGACGACCTGAGAGCAGAGATTGTTGAGCCAAAAGTATGGCCCGCCGCTTTCTTCGCATTCCCTGAGTTTGCGGCGATGCAAGTAGCCTACCAACGTGACATCTTCCGAACTGTCCCCTTGAAGACGGGTGCCTCAGTCCACGCTCGAGATCTCGCTGCGTTGGTGGAAATGGACGAAGATTTACTCCTCCGCATTATGCGTTGCCTGGCCACGATCAAATTGTTCGTGGAAGTTGATGAGAAAGTCTTTGCACATACGCCATTATCTGCCGCCCAGGCAGACGAATACCATGCAATTCGTGTAGGCTATATGTTTGGGAATCTCTTCCAGGCATCCTCGAGCCTTGGAGACGCCATTGAGACGAAAAAGGCAAGTGCATGGGAAGCCCGGTTCGGCATGCCCATGCATGAGTATCTCGAAAAGACCTCAATTCCAGACCAGGATCGTAGGGCGAAAGCCATGTCTGTCCTCTACACAGCGGAGAGGGAAGAAGTCGCGACGCTGTTTCCGTGGCAAGACTTCCACAAGGTCGTGGATATCGGTGGCGGCGCTGGAGACCTTGTGGCGACATTAGCTCAGGTAAGTCGCTCTGCATCGACGACGCTAGTAGATTTGTAAGACTGACCTCTATCCAGCACCATTCCCACCTCCAAACAGTGGATCAGGATCGTCCCGGCGTGATCGCCAATGCCCTTGACCAAATCTCCAAAATGCCTCCGAAGGAAGCAGCCGCGTATTCGCGCGTCGAATTTGAAGCGTACGATCACTTTACGCCCCAGCCCCGTACCGATGCTGACGCCTTCATACTACGCCGCTGCCTGCACAACAATTCGGACTCGGACTGCATCCAGATCTTGAAAGCCGTAGTGCCTGGGCTCGCCAACAGCGGCCCCGACACTCGATTATTGATTTACGAGAAGCTGATGCCCGAGTGGAATGCTTCGAGCGTGAGGCACAAGTCGAAGTGGGCGCGAAGAGAGGATATTTTTATGATGATCACTGTGGGAGGCAAGGAAAGGAGCTTGAAGGAATTTGAGGGGCTGATCAAGGCTGCTGATGAACGGTTTGAGGTTTGTATACCGTTTCCTGTTCACAGTCAATGCCCGATGCTAATCAGAATCACGGAACAGCTCGATCGAGTGTACTACGGGAGGAAAGACTCCGCTGTCGTGTCGGTCAAGCTTGTTCAGC
Organism: Usnea hakonensis; assembly: GCA_013423325.1. Classification (NCBI taxonomy): domain Eukaryota; kingdom Fungi; phylum Ascomycota; class Lecanoromycetes; order Lecanorales; family Parmeliaceae; genus Usnea; species Usnea hakonensis. Next base: position 4,454 of record BLJB01000123.1, read on the forward strand.
AGGATCTTGGCTCAGCCCAAGTCGCAGATACATCCCTCAGCAATGGTCTAGATCAAGATAGCGTTGATCCAGCAGGGGTCACAGGCAACCATGCAGGTGTTGTCGAAGAACTCAAGGATGCTCACACTACCATCTTGGCTTCGTGAAGGTAGTATTGCACTCGAGGACTCCCCCAAAATAGAAATCAGTAGCATACTTAATGTTGTGAAAACCGCGGACATATAAAAAGCGTCCGTGATCCTGTTCAAATGGTTCAATTTATTGACATCGAGAATTTGCGCCTTTCAATGACAGTCTCCTTATCTGCAGGCTCAAATTTTCGCCAATTAATCAATCCGAGAGTTGGCCACGACAATCCCACCCTTGCGAATCCCAAACATCTGGTCCATCGAAGCAGGAGACAGCCGCGTTGCTAATTCATTACTCAATCGTCCCCGGACCTACCCCACTCACTTCTCCCACCCTCTCAAGATCTCTCCTTCAACTTCGCCATCAGAGCTTTCGGCTCGAAGACGAGATAAGCCTTTTGATCCATCCACTCCGTATCATTCGGATTGGCCATTTCAATGTCGAAATTGAAGACCATCTTGGCAAGGATGAGTCGTGCCTCTGCCAAGAAAACCCTGAAAAAGGTAAAGAAACAGCGCAGTCAGCGATACGGACCAGCCATCTGTAATTCGTCCGAGATGCGAAAAGGGAGTACTTACTTGCCACCCATACAGTTCCGTGGCCCGGTGGAAAAAGGGAAGAAAGCCTGCTTGTCGTCTTTCAAGAACCGCGAGTCGAACAGGTCGTGCGTCTCCGGCAGGAAACGCTCCGGGTGGAAGACGCGGGGCTCGACCCAGTTGGCCGGGTGGTTTTGCACGTTCTGAAGATTGAGCCCGATAATAGACTAAGGGTAGAAGAAAGGTCAAAAAAGTGGGCTCTCATACGATTGTGAACGCAGAAAGATTTCAAAACAGACGTAGAGGAAGCTGGCACTAACGTTTCCTGGAATAAACTGTCCATCAATCATTTGACCTGGGGGTGGCACGATTCTAGGGAGATTGATTGGAGTGGGGTGGTGGATCCTCAGAGTTTCGTTGATGACTGCCATCAGATATGGCAAGTTCTGTGTGGATGCGACGCAGATGTCTTTGTCGGATTCGAAGTTGGAGCGAATTTCATGCGTAAGCGCCTTCAAGGTATGTGGGTATCTTGAAAGAAGGTAGGTGGCAGTGGCGAGGGCCACTGTCGGAAGTTGGCATCCAGCGATAACGACAGCCAAGCCGTTTGTATTCAATTCTTTCCTCGTGATGCCTTTTTCCTTATCCTCGTTGACATTGCCAACCACAGGTGTTACGAAATCTGATCTCTCTGAACCTAGGTCGCCCATTCCCAGACGCTCCGTAATCATGTTCGTGCTAATTTCCCAGTTGCGTGCTCTATGTGTTGCCGTTAGTCTCAAGAAAATCCATCCAAAGACCTTGTCGATCGGATGGAAACGACTCAAGCTGTTCCTGACAGAGCCAAACTTGGCGCCAAGGAAGAAGCCTAAAATCCACGAGTGCTCATTGTCATCTTCCAACCCATGAAATGAGTCACCGAAGGTGAGGTCGGCAATTATGTCAAGTGTGGCGTATCCATAGTATTTCGCCAAGTCAACTGTGCCCTCCGAGCTTTTCGCAACCTCTCTGCGGAGCCTCGTTGTCAAGAGGTTGCCGTATGACTCAATGATTGGGGCCTGCTCCCTTAACGCTTTGTCGGAAAAGGCATTTATAAATGTACGCCGCATACGGGTGTGCGTATGTCCTTCGGCGGTGAATAACGAATCGGCGCCATTCATTGGAGGTGTCGTACTGAACGGGTCTTTGATCAAAATGGGTTTGGAGGTATAGATATCCTTCCAGGCATTGGGAGATATAGTAGTGATTTCGTCTGGAGCAATGCGCACGATAGGGCCGTACTCAGCGTGAAGCTTGTCAAGCCACTTCCATATGTCTCCCCTGATAGTGGCTCCTACAAGAGGAAGTCGTGAAATGGCCGCTGACTTTGGTCCTGGGAATTTAGCCAAAGGATGAAAGTAGATATAGTAGAACGCGGTCGAGACATAGTACTGACAATCTGTGCTTAATGTACTGTAATGACTCGATCGTGCTCAATGCTTACTAGAATCAAAAGCCCACTCCCAGCTGCAACTAACTGATTGAAATTGAGAGCCACTGGTGGCAACAACACGGCTGTAGTAGACATCTTGAAAGACTTGCGCCAATGTTTGGTTGATACACTCAATAAATTGAGTTGTAAAGCAAAAGAATACTGATATCGTCGGTTCTACGACACAAGAATTTTTGTAAGAAAGAAAGGGAACGGTCGAATTGAATAGAGTGACACCAAAACCTATGGGCACTCAGATCAGTAAGCAGGTCGTCTCAACATCATGCAGAGTGGAAGCAAAAACGTCACAGGCGTTGAAATGATGAAGGTCCTATGCCGAACGTGTAGCGCGAGCTTCTCCGACACAATTAAAAGTCCGAAGAGGAGCTAGGCGCTGTGGAGGCTGACTTCTCGAGTAATGAACCTTCGGAATGTTGATGATCAAACTTAACCCCATCGATTGCTATGACTCTCTGTTGGGAAAAAGTAGAGATAGTAGTGTAGACTGATAGATGTGGAAAATGCAGCGCTCAGAACAGTGAGAGGAATCGAAAGATGGTGCATCCCGAACTGCGCCAAAAGCGTACTCTAGACGTTCTAAAAGTCTCCGAATTCCGATTTGTTCAGCCGCATTAGCAAGGACTTCCTAGTGGCTGGTACGCTTGGAGACCAAGGAAGTCAACGAACTGGGTACTGCAACTGATGAGTGTACTGGCAAGTGTCCGATGGGGGTTGTAAAAGACGTTAAGACCAGGCAATATCATCTTGACCCGGACGAACTTGGCCTTAACCAGGCTTCCTTTTTCAAGTCTAGCACTACCTTTACAGGAAGCTCAACACGTTCGCGCTCTCGCAATGCCGGCAAGGTCCAGTAACAGCGAGATGGCTTCTGTGGCAATATTCTGTCCGCAAAGCAAAGCACCACAAGAGAGTTACCTCGATCAATTACACTCTTTTCTCTGCCAAAACAGATATCTCAAGCCCTTTTTACAGGACATTATTGACCTCCAAAATGTCTGGAGTACATTTGCCAGCGAAAGAGAAGACATTGCAGCTTTGGACCAAGGGCCTCGCTATATGCAGAATCTTTCTGAGTGGATCATTACAGGAAAGTCAGCAGCCATCGCCAATTCCATGTCTGGGATCATATCTCTGCCCTTGCTGGTCATCATACAAATAGGCCAATACTTTCAGTACCTCGACCTTCATGGAGTTAGGCATGCAGATTATCTAGCCCAACTTCGGAAAGGCGGCGGCGTGCAAGGGTATTGTGGTGGCTTACCACCAGCTATAGCAATTGCTTGCTCCAAAGACGAAGAAGAAGTTGTCAAGAACGCTGCGATAACCATGCGACTCGCACTCGGTATTGGAGCTTACGGTGAACTTGGAGACGATCCAAAAACTCCAGGCGCAACGACCATTGTCATTCGGCTAAAAAGAGTGGGACAAGGTGAAGACATTGTCAACCGGTTCCCTGGCGTGAGTTTTTTCATCTTGCATTTCCAAATATAGAGTCATATCTAACTTCCGGTAGTCGCACATATCCGCTATCACAGACCCAAAAACGATTAGTATGGTGGGATCCGTACCAGTACTTGCCAAGGTCCAGGCCTACGCCAGAGAGCAAGGTCTACTGGTCCAGGAGATGCATATTCGGGGCAAGGTGCACAATCCTGAGAACGTAGATCTTGCGGAGGAACTTTGCAATCTCTGTGACAGGAATCCTGAAACTCTTCAGCTCCCAGACGCGCGCAGTTTGCAAGCGCCGGTCAGGTCCAATAAGAACGGCGAGTCGATCAGGAAAGGCTCCCTTACTCACGAAGTGGTCAAGACTATTCTCGCGTCCCGCTGTGAGTGGTATACACTCCTAACAGAATTGGCGAAAGATCTTGATTTGACCGGACGTCGATCTCACCTTTTCGCAACATTCGGCATCGGCGACTGCGTTCCCTTGTCACCATTCCACAAACTTCAGCTGCAGATCACAAAGCTTGATGTACTCTCCTTTATAAGTGAGCATGTTTCTTCAGCCAGGGGACCAAGCCTGGAAGATCAATATGCGTTCCCAAAGGATGCGGTCGCTATCATTGGAGCTTCATGCCGCCTACCTGGAGCCAATAGTCTTGACGAACTGTGGAGCCTCATGTCCGAAGGGACTTCACGGCACGTTGAGGTACCCACGAACAGATTTGATATACATGGTAGCTTTCGAGCGTCGCAAGACTGGAAATTTGCCGGAAAAAGGAAGTTTTACGGTAATTTTGTTGACAGGGTTGAGGGTTTCGATCACGCCTTCTTTGGTACCAACCCCAAAGAGGCAATAAACATGGATCCTCAGCAACGAATTCTCCTCGAAACGGCCTACCAGGCAATGGAATCCAGTGGTTACTTACACTCGCATCAGCGTGAGGCGGGGGATCCTGTTGGATGTTTCATCGGAGCCAGCTTCGTCGAATATCTGGACAACACCAATGCCAATCCTCCAAGTGCCTACACCTCCACCGGAACAATCAGAGCTTTTCTGTGTGGCAAGCTGAGTTACTATTTTGGATGGAGCGGACCTGCTGAAGTTCTCGACACCGCTTGCTCGTCGTCATTGGTTGCGATCAATCGAGCCTGTAAGGCGGTGCAGACTGGTGAATGCACACTTGCTTTGACAGGTGGAGTAAATCTAATAACTGGGATCAACAATTACTTGGATCTAGGCAAAGCCGGCTTCTTGAGTCCCACGGGCCAATGCAAACCTTTTGATCAGTCAGCAGATGGGTATTGTCGATCCGAAGGAGCAGGATTAGTGGTCTTAAAAATGCTAAATCAAGCTGTAATTGATAGAGACCAAATCCTTGGTGTCATTCCAGGCGTGGCAACCAACCAGGGGGGGTTATCGTCTGCCCTCACTGTCCCCTCTTCACCCGCGCAAATAAAGCTCTACAAAACGATTCTACGGCAAGCTGAGATGAAGCCAGATCACGTTTCATATGTCGAGGCTCACGGGACCGGTACCCAGGCCGGTGATCCGCTCGAAGTGGCCAGTGTTCGTGAAGTCTTTGGGGGCGCCGACAGAAGCAGCTTGCTGCACCTCGGCTCTCTAAAAGGGAACATGGGTCATTGTGAGACCGCAGCTGGTGTTGCTAGCCTACTCAAAATTCTTGCTATGATCAAAGAACGTCGCATCCCACCTCAGGCCAGCCATAGCAGCCTTAATCCAAAAATTCCAGCGTTAGGACCAGACAAGATGTGCATAGACTCAAAAGCGGAACGCTGGGAGGTACCTCTACGGGCGGCATGCGTGAATAGCTATGGAGCTGCAGGAAGTAATGCGGCACTGCTGTGTTGCGAGGGTCCTCGTCGGTACGTAGAGGCGGGAACGGATGCCATTGATATCGAGCAGCTTGGTTCGACGTATCCAATCATCGTGAGTGCGGCATCCAAGGAAAGCTTGCATGCATACGCTCAGAGTCTCCAAATGTACCTCCAACGTACTGTGCCCAAACCGAGTCTTGGAGACTTGGCTTTTACTTTGAGCGAGCGACGGAAGCGTCACCGTTATCGCTTTATTACGACGGCCTCAGACATTGCTAGTCTGACGCAGTCGCTAGGATCTGATGCTCACACCTCATTTGAAGCCCCTCAGAAGGCAAGACCCGTGGTTGTGGCGTTTGGGGGTCAGAGCAAGCGGACCGTTGGGTTAGAGGAGAGCCTGTACCAATGTCATCCACCCCTTCGACGGTACATTGATAGCTGCAATGACGTTCTCATAGGACTTGGGTTTTCCAGCATTCTGCCGAGCATTTTTCAAAGCGAACCCATTGAGAACCTTGTCGCCCTCCACTGCGGTACTTTTGCCATGCAATACGCGAGTGCCAGATGCTGGATTGACGCAGGTCTCGAGGTGGATGTTGTGATCGGCCACAGCTTCGGCGAGTTGACAGCCATGGTAGTGTGTGGAATTCTATCCTTGCATGATGGACTCAAACTCATCGCGACTCGAGCTTGTTTGATGGAAAGTAAATGGGGTGCGGAGAGGGGAAAAATGATGGCAATCCACGCCAGTCCCGAAGTGGTACAAGACGTTATGGCTAGTCTCAAAGAGGCAAAGACTGGTAATGAAACGGAAGGAGGGGAAGGTCAACCTCAACTTGAGATTGCTTGCTATAACGCTCCTTCGAGTCAGATCGTCGTCGGCAGCTCATCATCGATTGCACAGACTGAAGAGCTATTGAGAAATGAAGTGCGCTTCAAAGGGATTCGAAGCCAGCTTCTTGATGTTAGTCATGGCTTCCATTCAACGTTCACCGAGCCTCTGCTTGCCGACCTTGACCGAGCATCCGCCTCCTTGACCTTCTCCGAGCCCAAGATTCGCATTGAGTCGTGCACTGCAGACCACTTGCACCAAGTACTGCCAAATCGACCATCACAACATGCGAGAGAACCTGTCTACTTCTTTGACGCCGTCCGGCGAATCGAAAACAGGCTAGGCCCTTCAATATGGCTAGAAGCTGGTATGAACTCCCCCATCATTCCTATGATCAAAAAAGCCGTCGCCATTCCAGATGATCACTTCTTTCAAGCCGTCAATGTTAAAGACGCTCACGTACCAATGGCGTTGCTTTCCCAAGTGACTGCCAATCTCTGGCAGCAAGGAGTATCAACGTCCTACTGGGACTTCATTTCGCTCAAGAACAGTGATTTCAAGCAGATTTGGCTACCGCCGTACCAGTTCCAGACGACTTCGCATTGGTTAGCCAACGTAGACCGCGCCATAGAAGCCCAGCAGAAAATCCCAGAAGTGGTCGCACCGAAAATTGAACCGGAGCGACCGGCGAAGCCATTGAGATTAGTCTCATATCAAGATGCTTCTGGGGATAGTGGATCGTCAAAGCATTTCCAAATCAGCGTCGCGACTCAGCGGTTCACCCGAATTGTGTCCGGTCATGCAGTCCGCCAAAGACCTTTGTGCCCAGCCTCAATGTACATGGAGTGCGCAGCAATGGCAGTTCAGATTATTCAGGGAGGCCTCCAAGCTGGTGCTCTATATTTTGAGGACCTGGTTTTCCAGGCTGCTTTGGGTGTGGATTTGTCCCGTGATGTTCTCTTGACACTCGAAGAAAGTTACGAGAAGTCCTGGACGTTCGTCATCAAAAGCGCACCAAGAACCGACTCGAAACCGAGATACGTGACACACGGCAAAGGACGAGTCGGATTGGCCGCACCACCGAATCTCAGATCTTACGAGAGACTCATTTCAAACGGCATGAGCGAATTGGCAGGAAAATCAAATGCAGAGAAACTTAAGTCAACTCGAGCCTATGGACTATTCGCTCAAGTAGTTCACTATGCCCCTTTCCTTCGCGGCATCTCGCACATCACAATGGACGGAACGCAAGCGATGGCAAACATTGATCTCCCCGTGTCCGACCTAGACACCGACGAGAGCACCGCCACACAATATTGTGATACGATTTCTATAGACACTTTCATTCAAGTCGTGGGCTTACTCATCAATAGCAGCAACATGGTCACTAGCGAAGATGTCTTCGTCGCCACAGGTGTAGATAGCACTGCGATGTCCGACAAGTGTGATCTAAACAAGTGCAAGTCCTGGACTGTGTATACTAGGTTCGTACCTAGTGGGGATTCTCAAGCTGTGGGCGATATCTTCGTGTTGAGGAGAGATGCGACCTTGGTAATGACCATTGTGGGGGTTCATTTCACCAAATTGTTGATCTCCAACCTCGAAAAGTTCCTCGACTCCGCCAACGCAAAGCCTGCCAAGGCGCAAATCACTGAACCGCAGAGTAAGGTTGTTCCAAGCCTCTCGACTCTGTCATCGGAGACCACTTCGGAGGAAGAAGACGGCCTTTCTGCAGATACATCAAGGGCGACCAGTATGACTTCAGGCGTCGACGAACTCGAAACCTCAGGAGCGTCATACAACGAGGCTGCAGAAAGCCTGACTAACATCATTGTTGAGTACACTGGCCTTGCTGCCGAGGATATTGGCAAGGACGCCCTTATGAGCGATTTGGGTGTAGATTCCCTAGCTGCCGTTGAGTTTGCAGAAGAACTTCAGTCACGTTTTGGCAGTGAGATTACGCCCGAAGACCTAATGATAAGTAGTCACGACGCTCTCTGCAAGCTTCTGCTGCCTGCACCTTCAGCTAAGATACCGTCGCCAAAGAGCAAGGCTGCTTCTTCTGAAATCCAACAGCAGGCACCACCTGCAGCGAAAACACCGGGAAATTCGGAGCTGCGACAAAAAGTGTTGCAATTAGTCTCGGAAAGCTCAGGAGCACCCGTTGATTCAATGCACGATGAAGCCTCTCTTCAAGATCTTGGCGTCGACTCTCTGTCCGCGGTGGAGCTAAAGGGTGAATTTGAGGATGCATTTTCAATGGAAATCGACGATGACGCACTCTCCTTGGAATCGACATTGAAAGAAGTGATGGAATTCTTGGGAGTTGGACAAGCACAAGAGACGACACCTCCGCCTGCAGTAGCCTCGAAGCCCTCCGCTGATGTCAAAGGGGTCAAGACTGCAGAACAGAAATCAGCCGGAACTGGACAAACCCGCCGACCCGCTCTTTTGGCGGATCCAATGAAAGCACTCGTTGAGTGTGAGGCTTCGTTTGATGATGCCGCTGATGAACGCGGATTCTCGAGATACTGGGCGAATGTTGCTCCAAAGCAGGACGAGCTATTGTTGGCGTACATATCGGAGGCCTGGAAGACTTTAAAGGTAGATCTTTGGAAAATCTCTGGTGGTGACGAAGTACCCGAAGTACAGCATCTTCCAAGACACAAAAAGGTCATGCAACGACTGCTAGAGATTCTTGAAAAGCATGACATTATTAAAAGGCAAGGATCGGGCTTTATTCGAGGCGGGAAAGAATTGTCGACCAAGGCTTCTGGAGATTTACATCAAATATTCCTCGCACAGTTCCCAAGCTATGGTGGAGAAGCAAGACTTATGGCTCTCACTGGTCCAAAGCTCGCTGACTGTCTGACTGGAAAAGCTGATGCTGTCTCACTTATGTTCAAAGGCTCAACAGCCCAGAAGGTGATGGAAGACTACTACACTCGCTCACCAATGCTCTCGACATTTACTGAGCAGCTAGTAAGGTTTGTCGGAATTGTATCCAATAAAAGCGATACCAGTGGTGGAGCTCCTATCCGACTATTTGAGGTCGGTGGTGGCTTTGGAGGCACAACAACGAGGCTTGCAGAGGTTCTCCAAGCTAGCGGAGTACCTGTAGAATACACCTTCACTGATATCGGGCCTACACTGGTAAAAGCGGCCACGCCAAAGTTCGCACAATACCCTTGGATGAAGTTCCAGCCGTTTAACATGGAAAACGATGTAGCAGCAGCATTGAAAGGTCAGTATGATATTATTATAGGCACTAACTGCGTCCATGCTACGACTAACAGGACTGGATCGTTGAGCAACTTGAGACAACTTCTGAGTCCAGATGGCTTCATCGTTCTCTCCGAGGTCACCGAGCTCGTCGACTGGTATGATATTGTATTTGGCCTTCTGGGAGGCTGGTGGTTGGCAAAAGACGGCTCGACATACCCCCTTCAGCCGCCTGAATCATGGATGCTCTCCATGAAAGAAGCAGGCTTCTCAAGCGCTTCTTATTCGCAAGGACCGTCTCCGGAATCGAGTACGCAACGGCTTCTCGTTGCATCCCAAAAAAAGGTAATTGTGCCTCCTAGAGATACACCCGCTCCCTTGAATAGGAGAGACAATGCTCTTGTCGAGACAGTTGTTTACAAAGAAGTGGCTGGGACGAAAATATTGGGGGACATCTATATGCCCAACCCTAATCCCGGAAAAGCTATGCCCGTTGGTATGCTTGATTATTCACGACTCCAGTCTAATGATTTTAAATCTTGGTCGAGAGACTGACATTTTGCTTTCCAGCTTTGATGATCCACGGCGGTGGCCACATGACGCTGTCCAAAAGAGCTATTCGCCTAGCTCAAGCATCCTTTCTACTAGCGAACGGTATACTTCCAATCAGCTTAGACTATCGACTGTGTCCAGAAGTAAACCTGATCGACGGCCCAATGACCGATGTTCGTGACGCTTATGCTTGGGTGAAGAAAGGTGGCTTGCAGGATGTCCTTCACTACAGAGGAGTCAAGATCGACACGAAGAGAGTTGTTGTGATCGGATGGTCAACTGGAGGTCATTTGGCAATGAGCACTGCATGGACGACAAAGGAAGCCGGTCTGGATCCTCCAAAAGCTATCTTGAGCTTCTACGGCCCGACAGATTTTGAGTCTGGAGGTGAGTCTTTGGTGCGAGCATTGGAACCTCGAATGGGCTTCTAATCCAAGTAAAACGCTAACTCTGGCAGAACTGGATGTGCGACGGGCAGAAATGTATCCTGAACGGCAATTGTCAATGGATCAAATCCTAAAATCGCTCCCCACTCGTCCGGTATGTTGATCGTTCTATAAGGAAAGGACCTCCTCAAAAAGCTAATTGCTCTCACAAAGATCACAAGCTATCACAACGACGACATTGACTCAACGGGCTTAGGATGGGTCCGGCCCGGCGACCCGCGCTCCGAGCTCGTCCTTTCCCTGTTCAAAGAAGGCAACGGCCTTTCTCTCATGCTCAACGGTATCCAGACGGATAAGACAGACAGTTGGCGCGAGCCTCCGGATCCCAAGCGCGTGGCAGCGATCAGCCCAATGGCCCAACTGCGCGCGGGGAAGTACATGACACCGACGTTTATCATTCACAGCGACAAAGACGAGATTGTGCCGTTTCAGACGGCGGTAAAGTTCGTCGCCGCGCTGAAGGAACATGGTGTCAAGAATGGTTTCCTCCCTGTGAAAGGGGAGAAGCATATTCATGATTTGACGCTGAAGCCTGGTGCGGCAAAGTGGGATAGTCAGGTGGCACCAGGGTATGCGTTTCTTTTGGGCGAAATTGAAAATTAGATGGATATAGGGAAAGGGGGGCAGTGGCTGGAATTGGGTGCATTATTTCTTCTGGCCTTGCAATGAGCTTGGGGTGTTTTGCAACTTAGGGAGGGGTTATGAATGTCCTAAATGACAGCATTACCGTACAGCAAGACGGTACTATGCCGAGACGATAAGTTAATAATATACCGGAACTAGGTAGTGGATTCAAGAAAGGTCGTGTCTTATCTACAACATTATAATGTATTATTGAAAACGTTTGTATAAATTCGTGATTCACGTTTCTTCCTGGGGAAACGGTAATGACAGCGTTTCTTCGACCTATATATGTTCCTCAAGGTAGGTTTTATTCTTCAATGGGAAATATATTGCAGTTGTCTATATATTAATCGTCCCTTTGAGCAACTTTCTCAACTTGCCAAGGTTCTCCCTGATCAAACTGACCCTTTTCATCTCAACTCCGAAGCCCATTCCCGGAGTCCTCCCGTTCCCGTCCCCGCCCCCGTCGGACGCTAGCATCGTCGTCTCAATCTCCCGCATCGTCGCCTCTATAAATTGCACACTAACACTCGTTTCCAGCACACCCGTCGTCCCCGGAATCCTCGCACTGATCCGAAACCCGTCCGGCAACCCCAACGCCATCTCAATCTCCCCCAACACGTGCGTGTTAATCTGCAATATCAATTTGATCTGGAAAATGCTGAAATCGTCCAAAGAAACCCCATCGACTTGCATGCCGGGGAAGAGAGGAGGCGGTTGTTGTTCTTGCGGCTTTTGTTGTTGTTGTTTTTGTTGTTGCTGCTGCTGCTGCGGGGCGGCGGATCTTTTCCCATTGCTGTTATGGCTGGGTGAAGGCAAGGAGGTGAGCAGGTGGTCGAGAATGCGGGCGTAGAGGATGCTGTGGAGGTGGATAATGCGAATGTAGCAGGTCAAGAGTTGGAATATCGTCGTCATGTCCGCTGAACTGGGTCGCGCGTAGGAATCATTGGCGTTGCTACTGCTGAAAGCGCTTCTGCTCGCGACGGAATGGTGTCCCCGGAGACTGCTTTCTTGGCGCGATCGTTTTTTGTGGGCGCTACATGTCCTTGTGACGTTGCCGAAGACCGAGGCTGAGTCGGAAGCTGAGCCGTCGCTGTCACTGGAGCTCAGGGCTGAGTACTGCGTCAAAGACCTGGTCAACAATGGTGGTGATGTGGAAGGATGAAAGGACCTTAAGATCATGAGGAAGGCCTTCGAATATTTCAAGACGCTACCGACAAATGGATCTTGTAATTTATTGGCCAGCGATAATGGCGTTGTTTTAGTAGCGGATTGTGAGTGTTGTTGTTGGTCAACGGTCGTAATCAATGAGTAGAGACTCATGGTCAGCTCGGAGATCTCCTGCATCCGCTGGTGTTGCGCCTCGTTGCTAGATGGTATGGAGTTGGTGTCTTCAGAAGGTAGCTTGCCACTGCAGTCACTCTCGTCCCAGTCTCCCATGCTGAAGTCGATTGAATGTTCCTCCGTTACTCTAGCATCTCTAGCAATTCCTGCCTGAGAATCGATATTTCTCGACGTAGGGTCGAATAAAGTCGTAGTGCTACCAACGCAACTAGGCGATTTGGACATCTGGAACTCATTCCGAAGTTTTTCATTTTGGCCCAGACCAGCATGTAAGGCCCGCTGATCTACAAGAGATGACGCCGGGATAGAAATATCCTTTGATAAGACAGGAACCTGTGAAAATGACCAATCGAAGTCGGAACCGAAATTTTCAAGGTTGACAAACTCATCTCCAGCATAAAAGGAGGCCATACCTCCACCGGATCCAGGGTAAGTTGAAAAGGCAAGGGGATCGTGCATTGAGACTGGATTCGAGGGGCCGCTTATGAGCTCTTCTGTGGAAGAGTATCTATGTGCGGTATCAAACTCCCCGTCCCCGTCACCAAGGGCCACGCTGGGCGATCCGGTCACACTCTCGGAGTCATGGTGATCATTGGCCTTTCCGCCAACATTGCTGACCTTGGATTTTGTCCCACCCTGGCCCGGTTTTTGCTTCCCTCTTCGCTGGGTAGGAGATGCGGTGTTCGAGTTATTGGGCGGTCTGCCAGTACGCATAGATAGGCTGAAACGACACGTGGTACCTGCTGTGGTGCAGCGAACGCATTCGCCATTCCGGTCCTCCCTAATGCATCTCAGTTTCTGGCCTCGACATCGATCACACGCCGCTCGCCTGCCTTGTAGCGAGCTTGAAGACGTTGCTGTATTAGCAGTGCTTTGAGGGTTCGAGTTGACCACGAGAGTCGAGTCCATGCTTATCGGTTTGGGTCATAAAGTATCGGACAAAGGGATGATGATATGTCATATTTACGGCCAAAAAGCTTTCCCTTCATTAGCGCTTTGCTGTGATAGGCAGGAGGAACCGAGACAAGATACAGAAATACCAGATCTACCTTGGTGTCCCCCACACCCTCCTGCCAGCCTCCAGCGTAGAGCCCGAGAAGGACCGTGGACATGCATGCTAGATGAAATACATATAACAAAGGTGAGTAAGTATATTTAAGTAATCGATACGGTACGATTCTCAGTATGAACCACATGTCTTTCAATGATTAGCCTGGCTAAGGCATGATTATCAAAGTGCTTTAGCAGAGAACCTTTATTGATCGTTTCTTTAAGGTTTCTTTTAAAAACGCTTTTAAGTTATTAAACGCTCACAAAATTACTTTACCGTTTGAACTCTACTGGAAGCTTGATTAGTCAGCTGTATGTTATCACTAGCGTTAAAACCTAGTGGGTTTCCCTTAGCATGAGCACTTTAGGATACACATGCAGGCAAATGGCCCTCCCCACACTACGGAGGTTGGCGTCGAAAGTCCTGGGCCAAATTCCTGAACCTACCTTAATCTTTGGGAAGCGGCCTCATTCTTGGGCGTAGGGGGTTATTCGAAGAGTCTTGGCAAGTTCCAGGACTCACCGTACACGCCGTGGCATCACCAAGGTTACCACCACGAGGATATTGTTGATGTTCATCCTTTTGAAGTTCACATTCTGTGGACTTTGACGTTCTCCCTGAACAAGATCTGCGGATACTTGGCCTAACAGTATTGTCATCACTTGAGGATTCTATAATGACTTGGTCGTAATTTGTGATTATCCCCCCGCGCCCCCCCTTTTTTTTTCTGCAAGAGCTTGTCCATCTGAAACCCAATCTGTTACTATCCCTTAGTTGAAACCGTTGAGGATCTGTAATGTAATACGGAAAAACACGATAATACTGTATCACTGATGCGAAGAATCATTTACTGCTACTTTACCGAACAGTGAATCAAGTTAGTGGCTAAGCGCTCAGCTCCAAAGTCAAATGAGGCTGGCGCCACATTAGGAAGTTAGATATATACCTTATATTGTATACATACCTAGTATATGTATGCTATGTCATAGATATCAATTCCATGTATCCAGACATGCATCACTCATTTTACAAATACTCAACCACGGATCAGTGACTAGCTTGTCCCCATGACCAGGTTACCGCGCGGGCTCGGCTGACACAGAAGGAAGGGAAGGCAGGAAAGTGGAAGTTTCCACATGACAATCCATCTCAAGATCATTCCCTTCCCGCTCGAACATCAGCCATAATGCAGGACTGCAGATCTTCAAGCTATGGCCTTTCTTCACCATCCAATCACTCTTCCAACAACCTCATTGAGGTTTATACCGTCTCTTACACCAATCACTCTCTACCAACAAATTTTTGTCATCAGTAACTTCCTCAGGAGCCGTGGTCTTGCGATGCTCGGTCGAGACCGTCAAATTTTGCGCCTCATCACGCCATGTGATGTACCTCAAACCAATGGAATTGGCATGCCGGAGTGGGACCCTCACGCATGCCCTAAATTCATGCGTATGCATGAGAATATGAAACTTCGCAACGCCATTCCTTCCTGAGACCCTTTTGTTGTTCAACGAGCCTCTTCAGGGCGCCAATCGCCGCAGCTCTAAAGTAGCTAAGCCGATCGTATAGCACAAAGATATCCAGGTGTCCAGTCAGTATCGAAAGCCCCAACCGTGCATAAACCTAGTAATACGTCGCCTCACTCTTACTCTCACAAAGCGGTCTGAAGATTCGGGACCCGCTGCCTCGAAGCGGATAGATATCAAATCTGGCGCTTTTGGCTGAGCTGAGATGTTATCAAAGCATTTTCCAATTGCGGATCCTTTAGACTTTCATGTCATGCCATAAAGTTCTTTCGGTGTGCAGGACTTCTGCTGTTGCTTACCTTAGGTACTCAAACAAATTTGTTGGTGCCTTGAGAGCGGCATTTCCTCAGCGGCATTTTTCCGCGGCATGGAGCACGGACCGCTTACCGCAGAACAGATTTTGGCGGGGGAATACGGAGGTCGGCACCAAAAGTCCTGCAACATACGCTAGTCAAGCCTTATCCCGAAACAGCCCAAACATTCTAGGGACTTTATAGGGGGCATTGACCCCCAAAGTAGTCGGCTTTGGGTGCACAGAAGCGCATTGTCCAGGCAACCTTCCAGGTGGGGCGTCACTAGCGCATGTGGCAGGACTTTTGGTGCCGACCTCCGTACGGGTAAATAAATTAGCGTGGCCACGAAATACGAATAAGGTAAAGTACTTTGACCGACCCCTTACCCTGAAATCGGAGAGTTTCCACTCAGCAGCACTGAAAAGTTTCGATAAAAGTCGCCGGAGCGAGAAATTCACCGGGTATGTAAAACTGTGAATCCTGCCGTCCAGAGTGGCTTAGCCCGAGGAGCTCCTGCTTGAAAACATGCGTGTAGGCCAGCGCATAGGGGCATACGCCAATTCTTTGGAGTGTGCACTTGTGGAATGGCGTAAATCCAAACCAAGTTCCCTTCGATAGTAGTATTATATCAAATTGGAAACCAAGTCAATCGACGCCACAGACGGGTAATATCTACGCAGATACTGCTCGTCTACAATACAAAGTTTTCAAATGAGGCATTTTCAAGCATGATGTGCAGGAAAAAACCCCGGGGGTCAGTCTTCACTTTCAGTCTAGGAATCAAGATGCAACGCTTCGGGCCTTCGGTGGGTTTTTCGAAGCGGTGAATGGCGGACTCGTTAGGTACTGGTGCGGAGGGTCTGGCCTTTGAGTGGAAAGGGGGGGTAAAAGCATAATTGTTTTGGCCTTTCTCGTCGAAGAATATTCTTTTCTTTCTCTCTCGAGGCTCACCCCTCCCTCAGGACATACCGCCCTCTCGACTCAATAAATCAAGCCTAGACCCATGATAACAGCTTAGTTTGCCTTTCGGCTAATGTGCGCTAGAACACCCCGCGTGTCCGCGTGTCGGGAGGGTTGTGATATCGTTGAGTGCAGCGAAGTGTGTGTTTTGGGGCGGCATCAACTATTGAGTATATGCAGAGTGTATTCACCGTCCGCTAGGACAGGAAAGTGCTTTTCATTAACATTCTCACTTCCCCTTATCCAAACCACCATCTACAGCAAATCTTTCTCCGTCACACTACAATTTCCTCCCCTCATTGACCCTCTTTCACCCCTTTTCGATCCACGACCTACTTGAGGATACCAGGATACGTCGTCTCCAGCGCATTGTAGTGCGAAAAGAGATTGTTCGGATCGTATTTAGCCTTGAGCGCATTGAGCCTTGGCAGCTTGCGCGCCGAATACCAGCCCAGCGGCCCCTCGTCGCCGTGGCCGTAGTTGACATAGACTTCGATATTGGAGGTGCTGGCGCCGCTGGTCGGGATGAAGAGGGCGCGGGCGGCGTAGCCGACTTCTGAGGCCGTGCTCGCGAAGGAGGCGTTTGGGAAACCGACGTCTAGAAGGCTGCGTGGAGAGGGGGAGATAATTGTAAGTTTTTTCCGGCCGCTTGTATAGCTCATGGGGGAAGAGACTCGAAGGAGGGGGGGGGGGAACGACTTACAAACGTGCGACGGCATTGCGGTAAGGGTAAGCGGTTGCATCATCGGGGACGGATTTCGTGACATCGTTTGCAAACATATCTATCGCGAGGAACGCCTCGCGCAATGCGGGATACTGCTTGTAAACACTATCCATGTAATTGACCGCCTCGACCAAGGTCGGGACGTCAAGTCGGTAGAGATTGAGGCCCCAGACATTGTGGAGGTTCCCTTTAATGCAAGCTAGGTAACCGGTACCGAACCTGGCCGAATTGTCCAGATCTTTCCAGGGGATCTCGGTGATGTTTTGATCCAGGGGCCCAAGATCGATTAAGGGCTGGACGAGCGCAATACCCTCTTCCAATGGGCCAACATAGATGAAACTTCCGGTAATTATTGTCTGTGATCAATGACAGTTGACGCTTAGAGAGGGGATCTGGACATGACTTGAGGGGATCAGGAGATGACTTACACCTCCGAGTGTCTCGTTGTATCCGATTGCAAGGTCTATGTAGAAGTTTTTAGGCTGCTTACCGACGTAGGAGGCAGCGAAACCGTAAACAGCGGAGCTCTGATTAGCGCCAAACTTGAAATCGGCATTCATGGCTTGGCCATTGTTCGTGAAATCGTAGACTCGAAACGTGGCAGAAGTTACGATTCCGAAATTGAAGCCCGCCCCTCGCATACCCCACCAGAGATCAGGGTGGCTAGTCGCCGAAACATCGAGCAAGGCCCCAGTACCAGTCACCATTCTCACGGACAGAAGAGCATCGAGTTGGAGACCGTGCAAGCCTCCGTATGGTCCGACGCCGCCGCCAAGCGTCGCTCCGAGTACGCCAACGCAGGTTAAAGCCCCAGATGCTGTGAATGGACCTCTGTAAGCATGATTCTGGCATGGTGATGATGAAAAGGAAGACATTGGTAGCGATCTACATACGGAACTCTTTTCTAGCGTCGTACAGTGGCCCGGAAATGTTGCCAAAGCGAACAGATCCACCCACTGTCATTGTACTGGCGTTTTTGTCGACGGAGACGGAGTCAAACAGGCCAAGATCAATTTTGATCCCGTTCTGGATGGTACCCAGACTTGCTGAGTAGCCATGACCACCGCCCGTGCCAAGAAAGGAAATATTGTGATGATAGGCATATTCGATCTGTTTCCCAAGTTGTCAGCGGCAGCTGGTTGTAGATTGATCCTGTGATGGAGCGGAGTATGCGGACAATTTTCTGAACGTCATAATCCGTGGCTGGCTTCACAGAGACAATGTATGTTGGTGCACTGAAGGCATTCCATCTCGGGATAGTTTCTGAGGCATAATTGATATCAGATGGGAGATAGACATCAGAGGATTTCGAAAGATGCGTTTTGAAGTAGGAGTCTATTTCTGATCCTGTCTGAGCAAATGCAGTCCCAAGGACGGCGAGAAAAGTAAGGATTGAGGGGAACATCATGGCTTCGGGAGGCACGATTATTCAGCAATTGCTCTTTTTGAATGAGGCGCGAGATGGATTTGGTTATTGGTCTTTTCAGCTCTATATACTGAACGAATTGGAGATTTGAACGTGTGCCTGCTAACGCCTAACGGAAACGGACGAAACAGGCTCGGTGTGATTAGTTGCCGCATTTGGTCAAAGAGACTCAATCGAAGACCTCCGGGGTGGTCGAGGGTGGGTGACAAAAGGCTATCTCTGACGTTATCGCAGTGGAAAGTCGTCTCAGAGACTTTTGTCACCCACCCTCGGGTGAGTCTTTCCATCAACATGACGTATCGTTCCCTTGAAGATCATCAGCGCCTTGAGCGAAGTGTATTCGTTACTCGGGAACAGATCTCATGACGAATAGACTCTAGAATTGTCTTTGTCTCTGTCTCTGCGGTTAGAGGAGTAGAGGTTCCGTTTTTCGTGCCACCAAGATGAATCGTAACAATGATAGTATGTATGACAGGCCTGTTGTACAGTGGTTGTAGCAGGTCTGGTATTTGTTTTTGTTTTTGTTTGGGACTTTGTTCCCACTTCGGTGCATTTCAAGTTGATCAAGACCTGGGCAATGCAGCGCTGCACTGCCACGTCATTGACTAAAGCCGAATTAGTACAGAATATCATGTCAGTCTTCATCACTCACAATGCGATTTAAGGCATTCATATCACATCTTACTCTACAGAGTCATCTGATGTGTTCAAGCTCGACAAGTATTAGTACCCACACGCCATTCGCTTCCTCCTTTAAGACAGGTATTTGTAGGTATTTTTCCACCTTACCCTAAAGCGTGAAGATACCTTAGATAGCTTTGCCAAAGAAGCAAAAAGTACCTTAGTCTAGAATAGAATTCTAGTCTAGACGTTTCGGTCGATATTTTACTCGCCTAACTTATTCTTTCCTATGCACTTTCTTTATTGGTCCTAGGCCGAGAAGTCGGAGCTTTTTGGCGAGACCCAAATACTTGCAACTGGCCGACTCCGAGTTCACATGCCGAATTTATGTCATTGACAAATTGTGCCTAGTCTTTACTTGATTGCGCCGCTCTCTGTGTTGCCCCTTGCTCTTTCATGTCAGCATAGCGCATCTCAGAGTCTTGCAGACTTGTTTTTACCTCGTTGGCCGATCATGTTTGCTCTAGATCTCGTCCTCGAGCGGCCAGTAACGACAGTTGCTGTCTCCTTTGTGCTCTATGTCGTCCTTCTCTGCATCTACCGCCTCACCCTGCACCCACTTGCTCAATTCCCGGGCCCGCGTCTCGCAGCAGTGACATTTTTCTATGAGTTTTATCATGACTACTTTCGCGGCGGTCAATACCTCTTCCACATCCGCGATATGCATGCCAAATACGGTCACATCGTGCGAATCTCTCCCGACGAACTGCACATCAATGACCCGTCATTTCTTCCAGAGCTTATGCCCGCCGGCGGACGTCGTAGAGATAAGTACTCCCGTATGATACAGGTCTTTGGCTTCTCGCAGGCCGCGGGCGCAACGGCCGATCATGATTTGCATCGTACACGGCGAGCTGCGATGTCGAAGATGTTCACCAAAGATTCCGTGAGGAAATTGGAGCCGATCATGAGGAAGGAAATGGACCAGTTATTGGGTCGCCTCAAGGAATTCCAAGAAGACGGCAGGGAGATCAATCTTTTGCCCATGTTTGGGGCTTTTACCAATGATGTGATCTCCGAATATGCCTATGGCTACAGTCTGAACTGGGTGCAGGCACCGCAGTTCAATTCTGTCTTCTTTGATATGGTAGCTAGCAAACCATTCGCATTTTACTTCGATGGCTGAAAAAGCTCCAGATTACCGGCTTCCATGATCTTGGGCCTTTTGCAGTCCAGTTCAAATGGTTTATGCCCATGTACCAGCGTCTCCCTCGCTGGCTGCATTTGAAGTTAAATCCTGGATTTGAGACATTTGTACGATTCAGAATGGTAAATACAGCGGCTTGATCACTCATTGGGCAACAAAACTGAGCTATTTGCAGCAATTGTTCAATAACGTTGAAAGGATCTCAAAAGCCCATCAGGAAGGAAAGGACAGTAAAACCGTATTCGATGAAATGCTGGATAGCAAGTTATCGGCTGAGGACAAAAAACCGTCCCGGCTAGTCCTGGAAGCCATGAACTTCTCAATTGCTGGCACAGAAACCTCATCCTGGATTCTGAGTGTTCGTCGTACCGCACACGGACCCATTCTCTCTATTCGTATAAGCTGAAATGACTACCAGATCATGACAGTCCACATTCTCGAAAACCCACAGGTCCTTGCAAAATTAAGAGCCGAGCTTAAGGCCGCGCTTCCCAACCCCGACAAGCCATTGTCAATCAAAGATACCGAACAATTACCATATCTCAGCGCCGTCATTACGGAAGGTATGCGCCTTGCCATGGGTACCAGCCAGCGCCAGACGCGTATCAATCCTAACGAAGTCATGACCTTCAACGACGGTAAAAAACAGTGGTCTATCCCCTCTGGCGTGAGTAGTCAATCCTAGTCCCCCTTCCTTGATACCTCTCTCTCAGACCAGACCACAAATTCTCTGACCGTCCGCCACTAGACACCCGTTGGCATGAGCGCGCCCCTTATCCATCTGAACCCCGACATCTTTGCCAACCCTATGGAATTTCGCCCGGAGCGCTTTATCGAGAACCCACTGCTAAAACGTAACCTGATGACCTTCTCGATGGGATCCCGGCAGTGCCTAGGCATGAACCTAGCGTATGGCGAGATCTTTCTAATTCTGTCGCAGATCTGGCGCCGGTTCGGCAGCAAGGAGGATCATGGGGAGGACGGATGGTGGGAGTTGTTCGAGACGGATCGGAGCGATGCGGATATGGCGTCTGATCGGTTTGTACCGTATCCCAAGGCGGATAGTAAGGGCATTCGGATTAAGGTGTGTAAGTGAGTAGGAGTGAGACTGTTTTTGGGGGGGTTTGGACTGTATGCCGGTGAAATTGCGTTGTGTGCACAGGTACAGATGGACTTGAGCGTGCCGCCATACGCTCAGCGAGAAACGGCGGAACCAGCCTGTACGACTGTTCCGCTACAGATCGTGCCCTAGATTGAAGTGCCCTTAGGTGTAACCTTGTACCTAGCTATGTGATGTGCACAATAATGTTTATGGACTTCGGAGGGTTTCTACTCAGCATTCAAGTCGGCGACTCAAACAATTCGCCGAATGGCCTCTTCGAAAACCCTCGATGACTTAGCAAGGATTTCAAAGATAGTGTAATATATATCTACCTGATGTCCGGGCATAAAGTTTCAACGAAGACGCGGTGCAGAATCGAAAAGTGACCGGCTATGCTCTACGATGTCGACATCCCACAGTATCTCGACCGCTCTCCTATCTGGAGATTTTGCTATTGGGATGCTTTCAGACCGTGTTTGAGACTGTGAGTAGGACAGTCTTGCGTGTTATTTCATGTGGGAAATCGACCAGAGGTTGAGGGACGTAAGAGGTCTCCAGCATGTCACCATAATATTTGCCGTAACGCTGTCAGCTGTGAGGACGTCGAAGGCACACGCAGATTCGTCTGTTAAAGCCGGAATACCATTGAGAGCTGGCGGTGTTGCAAGAATGCTGAATCTGAAAGCTCGCTGGTCCCGTATGGAGATGGAAGCTGCATATTCACTCACTTGCACGACGCCCGCGAGCAGAGTCTGCTCGGCTCTACATCTGGCGCGTGCTCTGAGAGAACACACAGCCATTCACATACGATTCGGGTCCAAAAGTCCAAGTATCAACTCGGTACTCCATGCCAATATATTCATCCTCTTGGCTCTTGAGACCGGCGATCCTCAGCTACATCCTCAATATTACTGATCTGTATTTACATGTCCTGCTTTCGGCATGGTTGAAGGCAGCATGTGATCATGAAATTCAATTCTATCAGTGACGTGTCAAGGTTCGAATATCATTCATCCTAAGAATGAACGGTATAGGTTTCTGATAGGCCAGCCTCGACGAAAAGCTTCGTGATACCGCCTTCTAGGAAATCAAAAGACCGTATATAGTTCCCCAATCGTCAAGCTCTCGGCTCAAGTATCTTCTTCCATAGAGGATCTTACCAAGACCAATACATAACGTGACGTTCTGGGTACAGCAATGATCATCGACAATGGGAAGTCACACTAGATACGATACTACTCCTGACGGAACAGGACCAGCGTTGATCAAAGAAGTCCCCGTGCACAAGTGCCTCGATCGCTAGGCATTTCCATGTCTCGAATGAGTCCTCATTCGATGTCAGTGCTAAATCCTGCCTTCCCAATCAGCGACTTTGGCGTCGGGTTTCAAACGCAATTTTCAAAATGCTGTCAATGGTTTTGACGAGATCACATTTTCACAGCATTTCAAGACGATCACTATTTCTAGCATGCAAGTTGACATCAACTATACCCTTGGCAATGAAGGACGTGATGCATTCTCAACCTCTGTGATGGTCTCGCGTGGAAGTTCTGGCAGAAAATGAAGAAGATTGTTACTATATCGCAAACGGGAAAGGTTGCACAGGGACACCAGGGAGCTGGTAGGTTTTAGAGATACGTGTACACTGTCAATCATATTGGTAGGGGTCGAGTTTAGGATGGAAGACAGCTTGTCGTGCACTCGAGACTACTGGGCTCAATTTGGAGCCAGAGGAAGATGTACAAACAGAGGTCAGTCAATTAATAACCTCAATACTCCTCAATTAATATGAAGCTAGTAGAACCGAAATCTGCATCTTCCATCCTCCTTGATGACCTTGCCTCACTCGTCATACATATGATCAGCGCCTCTGCATATGTACAGTTTATGTCTGCATGGAAAACCTTAATCTCGAAGCATATGTGATTTTCCCATCAAGGTCCAGACCCGCAAACATTCAGCATTCCGTAATGAGCGACATGCATTTCCCCGCTCAACTTTGTTCTGCAGCCAAACAAATGCGGCTCATAACATCACGCCGCATGACTGCATGCGGCAAGCTGCAAGCACGGCGCCAACGTGTTCGTTATATGCGGACGCGTGCATTAAAAGCATCTTTTTCCCGCTTCGAGTCGGACGACTCAAGTTGCCAGATTGGGATTCTGCTTCCTGTTTCTGCAAATTCTCTTTTGCGGCCGAATACATCGCGGTACATGTCGTGAGTGCCCTTCGGGCCGCCCCACTTTTCCGTCCATGCTAAAGACGTACGCCTTAATCGCGTGCTCAAAGGCTACCGGTAGCTGTGGGGAGGGTGATAGGTAAGTAGAGTGACTTGCCTACTTTACTTGTAGGGTCCAGTGTCACGGATAAAGGTTTACGTGTTAGCAATTCCAAATGCGTTATGACTTCTCTGATCTCTCGATCGCCGACTCAGCGACTTGACACGCTACAATTGCCTCCAATGGTTCACTGCAAGAATGTTCACTTTGAATGAAGTGCTTGCAGCCCTTGTCTAGATTTTGTCTAGATGAAATGAAGTGTATGACGGAGAGAGGCAGGTAACAATGTAGGGACATTAAGGGACTCACGCAATGGCTACTGGATTACCCTCTTTCCCTTGCTACGACTTAGGAAGCTAGCTCCTCAAATCTCATCGCAAACCTCGGGAGAGTTCGGACTCAACATAGCATTCTGATTAGAATAATGTTAGCAAGTTACGGGCGTTGAGTTACTCATGGGCAACGTTCTTCTCGCCGGGTGGAGATCATCGATGCTTAGTTCCATCCCGATGAAGAGCATGAGAGTGCCGTTGAGATTCCCAACTGTAGACCATGTATCCTGCGCCAACACTTTTTGATCCTTTCAATCGGTTCCTTGAGGAGCAAACGGATGTACAGACGGGCCAAGTAAGAAAGGGGAGGACAAGTTTAGCAGGCAGGCAGTTGAGCGGATTTCCCAGTCCGTACGATACTTACGCGGGGGTGCAGCAGATTTTCCACTACAAAGTGCACTGTGAACTTAGGCGGCCAAGAGTGATCTGCTTTCCTTTAGGCCTCTTAAAGTTCATGCGAACCTCTATCTATATGGCAGACTGGATATCCCAATTGGACAGTGATCTCAGCACTCAGCCCTCTCTGCTTTGATTACATAGTCAGCCTTTCAAAATAAAAATGAAACGAATGCGAATCAATAGTACCAATGCCTTTTAGGAATCGAACCTAGGACCAGAAACAGATCACCCAATGTGGCGCAGAGGCGTTGAGCTAGCCCTAACCCTAAGATTAGAAGGGAATTAGTTTATGCAGAAAGCTTGCGAATTGCTTGGCGAGAAAATCGAAAAATTCACCCCCCTCTGAGATTGCCGAGGTTACTCTAAAAATGTCAAATTTTATACAACGGAATAGCTCTATAGCCATAACGAATTTCTGAAAGATATATATATTAATGTTCATCCTCTCTTAATAAGGATTTCAGTATTATAAAATCTTTTAAAAATATTGATGTTGATTTTAACTTATGTCACTTTTCGAGTGGCGAGGGGGGTGATTTTTTCAATTTTCTCGCCAAGCAATTCGCAAGCTTTCTGCATAAACTAAAACTACGCCACGATCTACTCGTAACATGTAACACGTAATTTTGAAACAAAATCTTCGCCCCAATCGTGGACCAGGTATTCTACCTTTTCCAGTACATATAGGCAACGTACAAAAATGGCTGCTGGCAGTCTACGC
Source organism: Usnea hakonensis (assembly GCA_013423325.1). Taxonomy (NCBI): domain Eukaryota; kingdom Fungi; phylum Ascomycota; class Lecanoromycetes; order Lecanorales; family Parmeliaceae; genus Usnea; species Usnea hakonensis. Next base: position 29,557 of record BLJB01000123.1, read on the forward strand.
ACTCTTTCAAGGACTCTCATTTTATTGTAATGATTGTCTTTTTGCCTTCCACAAGCACTTGAATCACTAGCTCTAACAGCTGACTCTGACCGCCGAAACTCTCAGGCTTCACTTTTGCCGCCTGACCTCTACAACATTAAAAACGGATTTCTTCTATTCTTCGAGGTGTAAAATCATCGTTATTCTCTCTGTCACTCGAAGCCAGAAGCCCAGCTAGCAATGGCCACCAAACGGCGCGCCTTTGCCCTTCTTTTTGCATTAGCTGCCTCTGTACAAGGTAAAATAACGAAAGGACTTAGCCAAAGATGAAAGACGCTGCTTATTGTTTATCCAGCATCTTATTCTCTTCCACGAGAGCTTTCCCCAAAGATCGATTCCGCTATCGCGGTTGCAGAGTTGGAAATTCGGGCTCTCCCAAATGCTCCCGATGGCTATACCCCTCAGAACACCACCTGTCCTTCGACACGACCCGCTGTTCGAAGTGCATCTGCTCTATCAGACAACGAAACGTCATGGCTTGAAACGAGAAGGAAAAATACAATAAATCCCATGCAAGACCTGCTAGGAAGATTGAACATCTCTGGCTTCGACGCCGAGTCATACATTACCAACCACGCCAAAAATGTCTCAGCCCTGCCTAATATTGCTATTGCTGTTAGTGGAGGTGGATACAGGGCTTGCTTGAATGGCGGAGGTGCGGTTCAGGCCTTCGACAGCCGCGAACTCAATTCCACGGCCGCTGGTCATCTCGGAGGGCTACTGCAGTCTGCGACGTATCTAGCTGGTCTATCAGGAGGCGGATGGCTCGTGGGCAGCATCTTCGTCAACAACTTCTCTACAATCACAGGTCTCCTCGATAATGACGCTAGTTCCGTCTGGGAGTTTGGTAATTCAATCCTCGAGGGCCCAGACAGCGGTAGCATTCAGTATGTTTCTAATCCATTAGTTTGTCGTTTCTTGAGTCTCGACGAGCTTCCTCGAGAAGTTTTACTGTTAAAACATGTTCAGATGCTTGAGCTGTCTCATCAAAGAAAGCAGTACTGACGGCGAAAGTTAGGGTACTAGATACCGCCGAGTACTTCACTGATATTGAGCATGAAGTTAGCGCCAAAGGGAATGCTGGATTCAATACATCAGTGACAGACTATTGGGGACGCGGTATGTGAATTTGAAGGTCTCGTGACCTCTTTGTCCCAAGTCGTAAGCGTTGATACACGTCCCGATATTCATAGGATGAGGCCTTAATCCAGGAAGATACCTGTCGAACAGGATATGCTGACTTGAGTATCATTAACAGCTTTATCTTTCCAACTTGTGAATGCGACTGACGGCGGCGCAAGCTACACTTGGTCATCGATTCAGCTGCAGGAAAGCTTTGCAACTGCCGAAACTCCAATGCCGATCTTGATAGCTGATAGCCGTGCGCCAGGGGAGAGCTTGATCCCCGGAAATACGACGATCTACGAGTTCAATCCCTTCGAGTTTGGAACATGGGATCCTACAACTTATGGGTTTATTCCCATGGAGTTCCTTGGCTCAAATTTCTCAGGTGGTGTTTTGGCCGAGAGTGAACAGTGTGTTCGTGGTATGGACAATGTTGGGTATGTGATGGGGACTTCGTCATCACTTTTTAATCAGTTCATCCTGGACGTGAACCAAACATCGATACCTCAACTTGCTAAGGAGTTTGTGACCGACATCTTGAAGAGTGTCAATGAGGATAACAATGACATTGCACAATATCAGCCAAATCCCTTCTACGGCTACCACAATCAGACTTCCCGGGTTTATCAGGAGCGAGCCCTCAGTCTTGTCGATGGAGGGGAAGACCTTGAAAACATTCCTCTACACCCGCTTATCCAGCGTACGTATTACCGGATTCATGTTTCCTCTTTTGAGCAAGACATTGAATCGTGAGACATGTTCTGGAAGCGTACACTCTCAGGACAGCTTCCAACGTTCGCTATACCCTTCAAACAAAGCAAGGCTAATTCTAAAATCATAATACAGCGATCCGGCATGTGGACGTTATCTTCGCCGTAGACTCATCAGCTGACACCAACAATTATTGGCCGAACGGCACGTCCCTCGTAGCAACCTACCAGCGCAGCTTGAACGGCTCTTCTGTCGAGGGCGGGAATATTGCAAACGGTACTTCATTCCCCGCGATTCCCGACCAAAACACCTTCGTCAACCTAGGCCTGAACACGCGGCCTACATTCTTCGGTTGCAACTCCTCAAACACTTCGTCTCCGACACCTCTGGTCGTCTACATACCCAATGCCCCATACAGCTATCAAAGCAACATCTCGACCTTTGACCTCAGCTACAATACCAGCCAGCGCAATCTGATTGTGGAGAATGGCTACAACGTGGCTACGATGGGTAATGGAACGGCAAATTCTACGTGGCCCACGTGTGTAGGATGTGCAATTGTGCAAAGGAGCTTGGAAAGAACACAGACGGCGATTCCACAAGTTTGCACGCAGTGCTTCAAAGACTTTTGTTGGGATGGCACGGTCAACAGTACGAATCCGGGCAACTACGAGCCTGCCTACAAGATTGGTCGAGCGAAGACGAGCGCGGCCACACAAGACACTGTCTCCTATGGCCTCACCGCTATGTTCATAATGGCATTATTGGTGGCGGGCTTGTGAGAAGGTCGAATATACGGCTTGTAGTTGTGAACGAATTGACGTGTGCTAGTCGGGATGATTAACGGGGGAGACAACATGAGATATTTGGAAAGAAGTCTTCCTATCCCTTGTGAGGCTCAACATCAGTACAGAAGGAGAAATCATGTAAGATTACGACTTGACGAGCGTTTGCACTTAGACGGGCGTTCTTTTTGTGTTAGATACATCTTTTCCTGCTATTAATATTGTATTGACATTCTATGCCAAACATATTTCCCAAAAAAAACGCCACTCTCGCGTCACGAAGGCACGTGACTCGAAACCTTGCATGCCTACTTATCTAAGTGATGTACACGGTACATCCGTTTCGCAAAGCACTAAGCTCCCAAACGCACAAATGTCCCGCATACATCACCCACACCGGTCAGGAAATAAAGCGCCGTACATATGTAATGTAAGCTCCCTCGTCTCGAACATCCCCCTCTGGAAAAGGAAAAGGGAAAAAAGGAAACCTTGAGCCGCGTCTGACAGCTGATACATACATACATACATGCGTACATACATAAAAGTACTCCACCCTTTCGGCAGCGTTATGTTCCGGATCACCAAAGCACGCCCTGCCCTGCCCAGTTTTATCCGTTTTTGAATTTAAACCTTTTTCATCTTTCCGTCTTTTCTTTCCTCGTCACATCTTCTTCCAGCAGTCAGTCAGTCAGTCAGTCAGTCAGTCAGTCAGTCAGTCGCAAACCTTTTTCGTTTTCCGGGTCCAGCCAGACATGCAGCACATTATTGTTCAAGCAAGGCGAAAGGCCAAAAGGTAAAAAAAAAAAGGTAAAAGAGGGAAAAGGTAAAAAAAAAAAAACCGCAAGATACGAGGGAAGACGTACGAGCACCCCACCCCCACGCCCGAGACCGTTGTGCCAAATTTTCCACTCGGGGAATTTTTTTTTCTCTCTCTCCAACGGGCTGAGTAAGAAAAGTTTTTAGCTTTTTTGAATGTTTTGTTCCAACCCTCTTTCGTGGACCCGACGGCCGTGGGGATTTTTTTCTTTTTTGTCCTATTGGTGGAAACTTGATTTTATCTGCCTTTTGTTTTTCTTCTTGTTTTCTGATCAAGGACGGAGATCCGGATTGGCCGGCTTATTGGTGTGTTTTGCCGGAAAAGGCTGAAAAGGGAAACGAAGTGATAGGAACGCAGTTTTTTCTTTCCTGTGGATAGGGATGGATGGGAGTACTACGTAGTGTGACGTTTGGGCAGATTGTGTTGATGTATGTGCGTATGTATATATGTGTGTATGTATATATATGGGGTTCATGGAGATGTAGGTTTGAAGGGTGCAGCGCAGAAAAGCACACAGTGTACCCATTATTGAACCTTAACATGTGTATAACCGTTTCTTGATAGGTGAAGGTCACCGGAGTATAAGCAAGGTTTGGTACGGAGTAGGTTTTTCAAAGCGAATCCGCAACAGGTGACTTTGACCCCGGGAAGTGCCATGGATTTCATATTGTGGGCGAATGGCATTTCCCTCCAAGTCGTGTTACTGATTTGTTCTTGGGCCTGTTGGGAATATTTCTCCCTTATATCCCCAATCGGTAATGGGCGTTGGGGTGATAGTGCGAGGCTAAAATCCTGATCTGGAGATATCGAGTATCGAAGAGAGAACGCGCTCAATGAGACAAAAGTGATGGATTCGGCATCAAGGTTGTTTTCTCGTCACAGATCCTACTTTCCATATGATGAATGAAGTCATCTTATGGTAAAAATAAAGACGGAAAGCGCAGCGAAAGGGGAAGAGGATAAAAAAGTCGGTCGTTGCGAAGGCGAGATCCCCCCGCTTTCAAGAAAAAGAAAAAAAAAAGAAAAAAAAAAAGCCAAGCGTCAGAGCATCTGCGAGAAATAAGAATGAGGAAAATCATCCGATATCACCGGCGCACGACCGTTTTTCCTTGCTGATTCTTTCTCCTCGGTAACCAAACAGATTGCGAGTCACAATTTTGTGAAATCATAACGCGTCTTACGGAGTACTAAATAGAGTACGTACTTCCCCGAGGAACCCCCACGAGAGCCCCCCTCTCCCTCTCCTGCCCCCACGCTCCGAGGCTCGGTTCACCTACCTTACCTTGCCCTGCTCAAATCTAACATCTAACAGAGACCTAGGGATTCCAAAGGGGGGGGTGTCCAGTCGAGGATTCGAGGGAGGATGGAGCCATCTGGCCCAATATCCGAGCCGCACACCCATAAATAAAAAGAAAAAAAGAAGAAAGAAGCCGATCCCTGAGAGTGATGCGTTATTCCTAATAATGATGGTTTAATGAATGATTATCTCGCATACTATTCTTACTTACTCGGTACCATTTTCATTTAATCATGTACGTGCGCCACCCAGGCACCCCAATCTCCCTCATCCTCATCCTTCACGGACCCCCCACCACCACCACCATCACCACCACCAATGCATGTGCCGGATTGCGCCATGCATGCAGTAGTGATGTGTAATGCAATGCAATGCAATGCAATGCAGGTGCATATGCATATGCAATGCACGTTCCCCACCCCAGCAGAGAGCCGTCGATCCGCTTGTAGCCCTACTTCTGCTTCGGTCCGATACAGTAAGAGAGTTTTGGAGGGAATCGCTTGTATCTTTTTGTCTCATTTGTTCCGTTTTGTTTCGGGTGTGCCGATGGAGGGGTTGCATGACTGTGTATGGGTGGGCGGCTTTTTGACTCGCATGAGAAAATGACGAGATGAAGAGTTTGGGTGGGTGTGCTGCTGCATGACACGGCCTTTTTCCTTTTTTCAAAACCATGTTCATCTCGTCTAGTCGGTCTCGATCTCGATCGAATTACATCCCGGCCCCAGCCTGGTGGGATGCGACCACCTCCCTCCACAACCCAAATTTGGTGCCAAAATAAGCTGCGCTCACTTGATATAATCACCTTCTTGTTTTTGTCTTCCCTTCACCTTTCTCGCCTATTGTCGGTGAACAAATCATCATTCCCATCCTATCAAGGCGGTGAAGAAGGAACCGTGCACGTGTCACAGCCAATGGATCTACGGTGATGCTAGTCATAATGATGACGGTGATGATGATGATGATGATAAATGACCACTCGACACTTGTAGGGCGTAACGTAAAGACCTCGGCCATGTTTTACTTTCCTAATTTTTCTGTCTCGAGCAGGGCCCGTCAACAATAACCCAAACCATGGAATGGCGTAGAGATTGAGAGGCAAGGCGAATGTTGGTGGATTCGAGGTGATTTATTGAGTCGGCGACTTTTTCTTACTGCCTTTCTTCTTTTTTAAATTTGTCGGGCAGGGTTGCATTCGGGATGCGCTTTAACGAGATGACGAGTGGGATCCATGCTTGCAGAATTTAAAAAGGAATCGGGAAAAACGAACAACGTCAAGAAGGATTGTCCAGAACCAGTAAAGCTGTGATCCAATGTATTGGGATTTGGGATTATTCCTTCTCGCTGGGAAGCGAGATTGGGATGTGCCGCTGTTACCAAGGTACTTACCTTTCCTTACTGGATAGCAAAGGCACTTTCCGTTAAGGTACTGTAGCTACATGCACGACATAGACATGGGCTTAGCTATGGCCTTGGCCTTGGCGTGTATCGCCTCTTTTCTTCAACACTGTCAATTTCTATCTCCAAACCTTCCTTTCTTTGACAAAGCCACTCCGACAAGACTTTGCGACATCAGTTTTCCATGCCAAGTCTTTGTCACGATGCCTAGAGAAAAATTGCCTTAGTATGGCCGTGGGAAACCTTCGTCTTTGTGGAATCCTATTCGTGAAACCAAGAAGAGGTCCTAGCCATATCGCGCGGTCCATAGATGTCCTCCAGTATCATGTGGTTCGCCTCGCGCAGCGAGGATCTGTACAGGAGGGTCTATATGCATACAGTATCGCTAATTACATTTCCCATTCCCGTAAAGTTGCCTGGGGACGTATATACCCGTTTGAGATTTTAACCAAAAGATAGAATAGAGACCCCGGGGGTATAAATTTGCTACGAAAGAACCATTCCACCAAAACACGACTGTAGACTGACCAAATTGCCTGCACCTCGCTATGAAGGGATTTGGACAAACGACGCTGTTCTCTCAAAATGCTGACAAAGCGGACCAGTTCGTGGGAGGGTATCTTTACTCGGAAATATAAACACATGTAAAGTAGAATGACTCGCTAAAGCGCTCGGTGAGTATTGGTTCAAGGAGAGTAAAGGCAATATATACATCGCTTTTAGGGTACTGTTTTCCCCTTTTAAATTATTACCGCGTTGCAGATGTGTCGAAAGGACCAGTCTTGAGAGAGAGACGAGCTTGATCGCTTCCTTGAACATGGTCGGCTGGGTGGCCTGTCATCCTCTCGTAAGGAGGAATGGGCCGTGCTGGCTCAACAGGCTGTGGAGGAGGTCCAACAGCGGGCATGTACGCACTTGTCCGTCGTCTAGTGTTTCGGCCCCCATTACGATTTCCAGTCTCCGGTCCCTCAAACTGTACACTAGGATACCCTATGGATGCACTGACTGGAGGATGTCGCTTTTGCCTTGGCGACTGCGGTCTTGGCAGGGCGTGTGTTTGGCCAGGTTGGCGGACTGCTACTTCACGAAAATAATCCCTTTCCCTTCTATAATATTCCCGTTCTTCTTCCATTTGCCGGATCTGGTCCTCCAACTTCGCAATATTTTGAGAATTCTCGCGCTCCTTTTCCTTCCGGCGCTGACGAAAGCGATGAGAGGCCGTGGCGTTTCGCTTGCGTTTCTCGTCAGCGACTTTCGACGCAGCTTGCACGTCAACAGGTACCTGAATGGGACCTTGTTCGGTGTCGAGAGTCATCATTTGATATGTGCTTCCTCCCGCCGTGCTGCCTGAGGCCGCGTCAAATCCCAGCTGCGCCATTGACGAGGCTGGACCCGGAGCGGTAAATGGTGCTGTGAAAAATGACTGCGGCTGACCGGTGGATGGAGGGAGAGCAGGAGGAGGCGTATGACTGACTCGGCTATAGCCTGAATATTGCGTGCTGGGACTGTCACCTTGAGAGGCTACCGATTGCGGTCCAGTTGGCGCGCCACCTTTTCTTTCCAACAGATCTTGCATACTAGAATAACGAGTCGAGTCCTGGCTACACCTGCGACCAGGGGGTGAGATGGCAGGTGGCAAAGGAGCACCGTGCGGGTCACCAGGCAAAGAGGTTGCGGTAATAATGTCAGGAAGACTCCCCCGTCCCCCCATACCATTGTGTTCACGAGGGAGGACGAAGGGCGATTGTTTCACATCCATGGTCCCACTCGGATTGTTCATGGAAACCTGGCTAGGACCGTAGCCAGATGGTGATAGGTGAGGAGTCATCGCCCGGCTCAAAGCCTGAGGGTACACACTGACCAAAGGCGGAGTAATACTAGGCAATGTTACGTTGACGGGGGATCTTTTGGTCCTGGAAGTCGGAGGCAAAGATGGAGTCGAGGCGCGAGGCATTGCTGTGAGGGCAGATGGTCTCGGAGAAGATTCTACATGCTCGGCATTTCGACGCCGGCTCGCTGCATTGGCCGTATCCCCGCCTGTAGTCGGGTTAAGCAGGTTTTGTACACCAATGATGGGGCGCGAAGGTCGTTGTTCTGGAGGCGTTGATGATGGAGGTGGCGTTCGTCGTGCTGAGACTTTCTGTGTGGCGGGAATAGTCGCAGCACCATCTTGTGACACTCCGGGCGCGGTTGGGCTGTGAATAGGAGGCAACGTTCTCGATCCCAAGGGAGGAAGACGATTGCTCCTGTCGTGCGGAGAGCTAGACGAAGGACGCGACGTAGCAGGCCGCTGCGACATGTGTACCTCCTCCTGAAAGTAGCGATTCCCTGAACGCTCCTGGCATTGAGTTGGGTAAATGTCTCTGGAAATGTTGTTGGTGGTATCTCTGTAGGGCAGTTGTTGCCTTGACGGAGTATTGGACCACCTCGCAACAATGTCGGGGCGATTTTGCTCGATCTCGGCAAAGGACAAAGGTATTCCCCGAAAGGGCGAGGTGGGCAACTGGAATGGTAAGACCTCCACGTTGGCGGCTAGAGGGACGAATTATGTCCCGATATATATAAATAAGTGGGGAGGATTTGACTGGATTAGGTAAGGCAGTGGAGGAATAGAAACGAGTTTAAGAAGGGAGAAAGTAGATGGACACAAGGATGGGTAAACATTGGGCGTGAGTGAATAACAGAAATCACGAGGTATAGTATGGTACAGGCAGCATATCTGGTAGTCGTAGCTGTTGTAGTCTTTGTAGCAAAAGGAAGAAAGAGATGACGAGGTGAAGAAGGCGAAGAGGAAGAGGAGGATGAAGAAGGAGAAGGAGAAGAAGAAGAAGAAGAAGAAGAAGAAGAAGAAAAATGAAGCGTGGAGTATAATTCCGAGTGACAGGTTGGTTGGACGCGGGCAAGGGATGAAGATAAACGAATGGCGACGGTTGAAGTATTTAGCTTCAGCTTGGGTTGCAAGCATATTTCAGCCATGCAGGCGGTGAGTATGAGGTGTCATCATACAAGTAAGGTAAAATAAAAAGTAGTGGTTAGTAGCTTTTCTAAAGTAAGTAAACTGCGTGTCACCCACTTTCACCCTTTACCCTTATTGTCTTTAGTTGTTTAACTTGTTAAGCCTTGCCGGCTTTCAACCTCTCCCCTTCCCCTTGGCCCTTGCCTTTTTCAGAGATCCAGGGACCGGGAAAAGTCTGAAACTAAACAATCCCAGCGCGGTCATCCTTGAACGCCTCGAGTGTTGAGACACGTACTACATCCGCATCCTGGCGTTGGTTAATTTTCCTTTGGGACGGGCGGCGGGCTCGGGGAGAACGGGAGCATTGGGTCTTAGTTCTTGGAAGCTTACCTTAGCTGAGATGATGATGTTTGAACTTGTCTAGAAGATGCTTAGGGCCATCGATGCACGGGTGACAGTGGAACACTAGACTGGGACACTATGGAAAAGCCATGTGCCAAAGGATCCCAGGTTGGTCCCCGGGCGGCGGAAATCTGGAGTGCTTCAGCTCAAGTACTAGCTAGGTAAGTAATTCAAGTGTGGGCCAATTTGTGTGGTAGCGGTGGCTCGGGCATTCCTTTGATTATTTAGTTTATTATTATCATTATTATTATTATTATCATTCATCATCATTGATGATATTGTTATTATTATTATTATTATTACTACTTATTATTTTACTATTATAATTCATTATCAAAAGGACCCTGACTCTGAAGGATCAAATGAGTTACGTACCTAGGTCATGGTATAAAGGAGTCACTTACTTTTGAAAATGCCCGGAAAATGAAAAGGTAAGGTGCTAACCAAGGCGAACTAAAGTAAAGTAAGGTAGCTCGACTAAAGTAAGGTAAGGTAAGCCAGGGTGACAGGAGCAAGTACTCAATACTCATAGGTAAACGTTGATCATCATCACGGGTCCGTTGCTGACTTTGTTCTTGTAGTATGTACCTTATGGCGCATTATTCGTACGTATAATCCCAACTCCTCACTTCCACTGGGTCACTGCAGCGGCTCACGCTAGCCACTCGTTTGCATCTCACCAACAGATTCGACCAAAGAAGATCAGGGGTAAGGTAAGGCGTTAAAGCACGAATTACTGGTTCGAGGCCAAGCCCGTTACAGAATCCCGCTGATCATCCTCATCTATAGGCGACCTACGGCCCATGACATCTTTAATTAATATCTACGGTATAAAGTCGATTTACCTCGATCGAATAAATCCTCGATGGAACCGATACAGCCTTGCGACGTGTCCTGTCTCAGAGAATAATAAAATATGTACCGTCAATCGAGGATAGAAGCGCAGCGCAACGCAACGAAACCAACTACGAGTACAAACCTCCGGTACCTAAAAGTATCTTCCAAGGTATAAGCATGATATAAAGGCAATCCTTACTGACGTGGCGGCCAAGTGACATTCATGGATATCCATATCACTCAAGTTGATTGTCCGGGGGGCGAAGGGGAAGGGAAGGGGGGGCGGGTGGGGGTTTGAGGAAATAAGGCTGCCCGTTGAGCCCAAAGCCAGTGGGCGACAGCAAAGAGTTAAAATCAATAATCTGTTGACTGTTTGCCAGAAGGCTGTGGCTTCCAGTGGCGTCAAAGTCCAAAGAGTAAGGTAGGTGAGGTAGGGTAGAGGACAAGTTCGGCTCTTGCATGAATTAGGGTTTGCCGGAACAAGTTCCCCCAATAGACAGGACTACTTAGGCAAGTTTATTCTGCAAAGCCTGCGAGGCCACGTTTCCGGTGGATGTGGTGTGCAGAAGTGTTGCAGATCTTGAGATTAGCTGCTTAGCCTGCTTTTAAGCCCCTGGGAATTGTAATGGTTAATTTGATTAGCCCCCAATCGCTTGGGTACCTCAGACTTTGCTTTTCCGGATTTTCGGGGTGATTGCACTGCACCGGCATTAGAGCCTCCAGCCTCAATTCCTCGACCGCCTCACGTCCCACAATAGAAAGTCAGTAAAATCAATATATCATCACCATCATCATCTGTCGTACAGTACTCTACTGACAAGAGATTATTTTTATCCATAGTAGTAAAGATCTAATAACGTATTCCGTCATGCTATCATCCCAGAGTCTTATCGGGTCTGCCCATCTCGATGCGAATATAGTAATGTACACGTCGAGAAGCAACCGCCTCACTCTGGACTCTGCAGTTGCCTTCAGGGATCACGACCAAGTCCAAGTCCATCCGATAGGACCGTCGTTATAGTGGCAACTGTAAGTCACCAATCACCACGCCATGCCAAATATGATGGGTTTCCTGGGTTGGAAGATATTATTACTTACTTTGGTTCTCGCAGAATTAATTCGCTGTATCTCTGCCATATTATTGCTACCTGTTAGCTATTATTCTCGTCTTAAGCTTTGAGCGCAAAGCGAGTGATGAAAGCTTGACAAGTGCATTAATTAACAACAGAGTCATGTGCAGTAGCATATTAATTTTGCGTACGTACTTTACGGAACATGCCTGCATACAAATCTGACTTCGGCACTTATTTGTCCCCAAGCAAGCCTAAAGGCACGCTTAAATTTTTGGGGAGCTTCGGGCCAGAATCCGAAATTGCCGGAGGGCTGTATTCGACTATTAGTAGATCTGAACGCTTCCATCCGCCTTCTTTGGGGTCGAAAGGTCGAAAGTCCATCCTCGTTCAGATCCTAATCACTTTGCTTGATTTTATTCAATTTGTACTTTCTAGTCTATTATTATTGGTATTGATTGCCACGACGAAACATAGCATAAATGCCCTTGCTTTTCCTAGATCATCTCCCCCACTCCCACTCCCACCCCCCCACTCTCACTCGTCGTGCAATCCATGCTAGACACCTACCGAATTAGGCTAATCTGGCTTGAGTAGAATTGGAACATAGATGAAATCAGGTATAGATTTACTGCGCTAATCGAGCCCTTTTCGTCACGCTACAGCAACCGAATATACCACACACGATCTCGAAGACAGGGGAGTGCGAGGTCTGATACGATCCTTTGCTTTCTCCTTTTGTACGGGGCATACTCATTTCGGCACTTTACGCAACCGTTCATCAATGACTTCTCAAAGCATTAGGTCCGGAGCAACTAGTGAGGTAAAAAGTCCTCTTCTATTTTGATGCTACAATTTGTTTCTTCTTTGAGCTTTCTGTGGGTGAACTAAAAGCGTAAAAATATCCCGTCAGCGCACATGGCTTTCCGTGGGGCTTGCAGGCATCAGCGGCTGGCATGCCTAACCCTATTACCCTGCATGTTTGACATTTTCCCGATCCAAGAAGCCTATTATCACTATTCCACAGACTATCTTACTTGGTTGTACATATGCTGGGTCGTTGGTTTCGGGACAGGACCACTTGGCAAGAGCATATCCTGCCCTTCATAGTAAGAAGGACATGATTCTTCAAACGGGTCACCAACATATATTGGGCAGCCGCACATCATGTCGAGACCTTCGTGCATTATCAATGTCTACAGCGCACAAATGCTAAATCGGATCTAGCCACAATTCCCGTTGAGGGGAATTGATTGCCGCACAAGCTTCCTAGCTCAGGGAATCACCTTATTTAGTTCTTTAGAACCCTGACTTCGCCACTTTGGGAGACGTCTTTTGCTCCATCCCAGTCTCCCAGAGCTTTTAATTTCGCCTGCCTCTGCTGACGTGACTCCCCTCTGGATTTTTCAGGCTGCATTACTCGCTTCATACGCAATCGAATCTTTCTCGCGAACTCGTCTCTAGCAAGTACGAGGCCGCATTAAGCTATCGACAATTGGACACGAGGGGAGGTTAAAGATCTCTGGTTTATAGTTGAAAGAGTGATCAACCCTGGACCCCACAAGGCTACTAGGATTCGGTTTCAGACGTCTGGCAGACTCGGCAGAGGCGTAAATACAGGTACCGATTTGCATGCGCAATAGAAATTGCGAAGACAACCCTTCAAACACCAACACACGAATTCAGAAATCAGGGAAGGCGGTCAACCTGTTCAAGAGCCTAATCGATTATGACTCTGTGACCCACAGAAAACCACGAATATTACCAACATTGGCCAAATTGGACAGCCACCGCTGAGTGGGGGTCTATGCTCCTTCAACGCCGCCTGAAGAGGTGCACTGGCATTCCACGCACCCCCACGTGAACTTTGAACAGACTGCCTCCATGCCTGACCGAATCTGGATAATTTGGCTCCTCTTCTTCTGCGGATGTGATGAACAAGTTCTCATCAACAAAAGCTGGGCACGTAATCATCCTCGCGTAAGGCAGTGATATTTCCCCAACGACCTTTGCCTCTGGCGAGACCCTTAGAATTTTGCCACCGCCACAAATCGCGATCCACAGGCATCCTTCTACATCGATGGTCATCCCATCAGGTACACCGTCTCCTTTGAAATGGTAGAAGACCTCGCGATTGGAAATGGCACCCGTCTTCTTGTTGTACTTGAACTGCCAAACATTACTGGTAGGTGAGTCGATAAAGTACATTGTCTTCTCATCGGGACTGAAGCACATGCCGTTTGGGATTGACACCTGTCCGATGATCCGATGAAGGGTCATATCCGGATCTAGACGGAACAGCACTCCTTCGTCTGTAGGAGGTGCTTTTACTTTGGGATCATTCATCGTACCGGCCCAATATCTTCCTTCGTGGTCGACGACTCCGTCATTGAAACGCATTCTAGGATTCTTCAATCAATAACGTCTTAAGCGGACCAGTCTTTTTTAATCCATTCTCGAGAAACGACGTACCTCTCATCTTTACCAGGTCCATCTCGTTCTTCCCAGACCTTCTTGATGTAATCAATTTTCTTTGTCTTTTTGTTCATGATGGCGTATCCGTACTTGGCGCCAATTATCATCTCATCTTCTGAATCTTCAATATCTGCCGTTGTGCTACAACAACGTTAGAAGGCTAAACACAAGCGTTCAAGAGCATGAGCTGACCTGACAGGAGTCCCTAGGTCAAACGATTCCAAAGAAGATGGCCCTTTGCTCAGATCGACTATGTGTAATTTTTCCTTTACGATGTCTACAAATCGGAGGACATGTCGGCTGCGCTCGTAGTATGGTGCTTCTCCCAACCCGCAGTTCATTTTGAGATAAGGCTAGGAAACGTTTAGCGGGCAAGACGTGAATAATTCTATTACGGATGCCGCGCACCTCGGTCACGGTCCATCGTTGCGTCTCAGTCATTATTCTGTACTTCAGTTCTTCATGCGTACTTGCCGCTTTGCAGTTGAAGACGTGGTGAATGAGGAAGAGCGAGATGTTGAGAGAGGGACGATGACGTCGCCACTAGAACGCCGAATGCCTAGTTGAACTCAAAACATTACTTTGGGCACCCTCGACCAGTCAATTCAAATCAACGTGCTCTTTTGTTTGGGAGACGACTTTTGTATTCGTTGTTCACCAGGGTGCGTAAACGGTTTTATCTACACGAAACTGACCAGCTGTCTATCAAATTTATGTATCTGAAGTCCATGTACGAAGACTGTGCTCTTTCCAAACGTCGGGTTCTCATTCGGCCAATTGCTCTACCGCGAATTGCTCGTCAGGTTTCCTTATGCCATGTAACGGTGTGTTGGGAAGCTCAAATTCTTACGTTGCTGCTGATATGACCACCATTGTCGCCGCTACCGATCTTTCTGATCAGTGCCTGGGGTAGAACCGTCACCGCCACCGGAGCCAGCAGAAGTCTCGGTCCCGAAGTCGCTCGCTGTGTTCCCCATCTCGATAGCTCAACCATCATCCGTGCCACCCGCGACTTCTTCACAGGTACCACGACCAAGGTCTCCACCAAAAGTCTCAGCCAGTTCCTTGTCCCATCGTCGTCTGGTTCTTGACCTCTCATGATACGCACGCATCAAAACCTTGACCTCCTGCACTATTATCCATGATCATTGCATTGATTTCACTGTCCTGGATCAGGACCCTGCATCTCATACACTCTCTTAAGCACGGGGTATGCATAGTATCGGCCTTTATGCCAATTTAATCGACTGCTTTTGGCTCACTTGTCTCCTCTTACCTGTGCCCGAAAGAGTGCTCAGCGCTGCAACACTGTTCGCCACAGTAGGACTGGGGGTTAGTGATTTCGGATATCGCATATTCGCATATCGCATGACTGGTTTCGATGTTGTTTCGGTGGAATGGTGGCAAAGAGATTTAGGAGACTGTGTCCTTCCAGGAGTGCATAAATATGGTGATTTGCACTGGCAATTGCTCTTCAGTCGATTCGTCTCTTTTAGAGTCTCGATTCGTCTCTTTCAGAGTCTCCTTCATTGCAATTGTAGTCTTTTTTCGTGCCACCGAGCAATTATCCACTTCGTGGTCTTACTACATCATCATTAGCCTTCTGCATTGGTATACGTACTCGTCGTTACCAAACTATCACCGTTATTATGTCTAATACTCACTCCCGAGCTCCCCCTACTACCCCTATCGTCGCCAGTTACCAAACCCACTCCGTCGAGGAGGCCGGCAAGGTATTCTTCACCTTATCATCACCGACACCACTCAAGGCAGCGCCGCAGTGGTAGGGACGACTCGGAGTACGCGAGGTGGTTCGTCTTCGCAGCAGATTACGACATTATCGTCACCAATACTACTCAAGGCAGCGCCGCAGTCGTAGGGACGATTCGGACAATACTCTTCGCAGGAGGTTACAACATCATCGTTACCAACACCACTCAAGGCAGCGCCGCAGTGGTAGAGATGATACGGAGTACGATTCGTCGGATTCGGAAGCCCAAGGCCTGAATATACCTTCAGGGGTCGACTGTTCGGCTAGGGCCTGAATACCTTCAGGGGTCACTGTTCGGCCAAGGCCTGAATATCACCTATTTTGACAAGCTGGTACACCGTTCCGGAGGGTTTTTCACAAGGCAGCGCCATAACGATATCCTCCTTCGGTCGTACACTTACTGCATCACCTCTTTTGACAAGTTGTCACCCGATCCGGGGGGTTTTTCACAAGGCAGCGCCATATCGAGACCCTCTAGGAGACCCTCGCTCGCGTACTCGCTATATCACGTCGGCACCAGCACTTTCCTCAGCGCTAGTGATGGCGATACTCGCCATAGACGATGCTCTATGAGATCGCCGTTTGGGGTTTAGGAGTCTTCTTAGCGCTGTGGCAATGGGCCTGAGCATACCTCTTCGGTCACTGTTCGGCCTACCCATAGCAATGAGACCGGCCAAACCACTACTCAGTACCTCCTGGTGCCTCCCTGTGCATTGCATTGTGATTTGTCTGGTTCGAATGTGGCGAACGAAGCACTAACCCACCTGGTCATTTTGGGCAGTGCGTTACACTTCTTTAATGACCCCTGAGAGCAGAGTGCTGCACAAGACGGAACAGTGACTCCCTAGCGAAAACGGACACAATGATTAAGAAAGACCGATATGGCGTCAGCAAACTTTTTGAATCTTAGACAGGAGAGTGCTGGGTTGAGCCAAATCATAGTCAAGGCTTCGCTGGCAAAGACTAGGGCGACAGGTGGAATTGCACATGCTATTGTTGCTGGGAGTGAAAAGAATGTGCTGCATTCGGATTTTCATGTGGCTATTTAAGCGGTACCATTGGGGCTATTTTGGTTGATCGGGTTGCAGAACAGAGCATTCCAGGTGTTGGAAAATTCATCTGGTAACTAGGCCAACCATGTTGGGGAGTATCACAGTAGCTATCTGGAAGAAGGCATTTCCGTCGAGATTTCCAATCCTGGGACTGCAAAGCTAGATTATCGGAATAATTGCGCAGAGAGATGGAAAGTTCCATTCGCTTTTGCTCTTTGATGTTCTAGACCAAATTTCCTCCGACTAACGAGTCGATAGCTACTGTGCTCGTTCATAGCTGAGTTCTCCGCACTTACAGTAATTTCGAGGAGTGTTTCGAAGAGAAAGGACAAGATAAGTAGGTGGAAGAATGGGAAAGAGCCAAAAGCAGCTAGCCGATCCGTTAGCGCCATGCACGCGCTAATTTGCATTTATGAATTTGATTTTACATTTTGCATTCAGCCTTCCCTCACTTTTACCTCAAGCAAAACAAAAAGCTATGGCTCCAGCTAAGCGCAAAGCAAACCCGGCTGCTGATGCAACAAGCACCGCTCCAGCAAAGAGACAGAAGAAAGCCGTAGAATCAACCGCGTCGTCATCGAGGCCAAGCAGAACCTCACTTGCTGAAGCCGCAGCTCCTCGTTCGACAAGAAGCTCAAACGTTGGGAAATCTACGCCCGCCAAGCCAGCTGCAAAACCTACCAAGGCCACAGCCAAGGCCCCAGTCAACGGGACAGCGACCAAATCCGCAACTAAGACTGCCAAAGAGATCAAACCTACCGATGGTCCAAAGCGAGGAAGACAAGCCAAGACAGTCAACCGTGACGAAGAAGCAGCCGAACCCGAAGTGACTTCCACCCTTTTCATTGACGTCCCGCTCAGAGAGAAGCCTGCCGCGAAGGCTGCAGCTGAGGAGGAAGTTGAGATTAGCGGCGAAGGTCCAGCTTACTGGTACGTGTTTCTAGAGTCTATGTTCCCTCTCTTGAGCCTCATTGTGAGCCCTGAACTATGTATTGGGATTTTTCTTTCTTCGGAAGTGCTGCTATGCTCGCTATACCTCCTCCCAAAAGCAACACTGACTCCGAAATTACTATCAGGCTTATGAAAGCTGAACCCGAATCACGCATCGAGCGGGGTAAGGACGTTAAATTCTCGATCGACGATCTCGAAGCTGCGAAGGAGCCGGAGGGGTGGGACGGTATGTATTGGTAATGTATCTACATTTGGCAGCAGTCACTGATATCATATCTACAGGCGTCCGCAATGCCGTCGGTGAGTTTTACTACTCACTTGACCAATGTATGAACGACTGATCAACATGCCAGCACGCAACAACATGAGGCTTATGATGAAGGGAGACATGGCATTCTTTTATCATTCTAATTGCAAAATGTAAGCTACAATTTCCTAATCGTGCTGCCCTACCGAGAGTGCTTTTTGGGTTGCAAAATCTGCGGCAGGAGCAAACCGTTCCTGATACTGGTCGCGCCATTCAAGATTCATCCTTCAGGAGATATGCTAACCCTGTACTCATGAAGCCCAGGAATCGTAGGTACAATGGAGATCGTCCGCGAGCACTCAGTTGACGGTGAGCAGGCTATACATCTTCCAATTGGCGTTTGAAGCTAGCTGACCTTCATCCAGAGTCTGCCTTCGATCCCGATCATCCCTACTTTGACGAGAAGTCGGACCGTGAGAAACCGAAGTGGTGTCTCGTACATGTCAAATTTGTCCAGAAATTTCCCAAGATGGTCAAGCTCAAGGAGCTCCAAAAATATGCAAAGGATGGTGGTGTTTTGGAGAGCATGCAAGTTCTCAAGCAAAGTCGCTTGAGCGTTTCGAAGGTGACCAAGAACGAGTGGTACGTATCCAATCATATGTCGCGATCATAGTCGCAATAGCAGAACAGAGCATCGTCCTCCTTAGACTGCTGATCCTTCATACTTCATTACCACATTGGATTTGCGCTTCAGGAAATCTATCCGCTAACACTGCCGCCTCCACAGGGACTTTATCATGGATCTGAGCAAGGATGTTGATGATGGAGCGCCTATGTCTGCCGCACACTAGCTGCAGATGTCTATCTGAGTAGCAGCTTCAGTGGCGAGAGGGTGATTTCGGTACTGGAGACCTTCGAGTAGCATAAAGGTCTGTGTCTCGCATGCTCATTGGGGTCCTCGTGGCTGACAGCATGTATTGTGACAGCGAGCATCCTGCATCCCCAAATTCTACGATGTTCTCAGCCAGCGAAATCACACATTTTCAAGCCAGTCACGGCTTGAGAGCATAGAACCTGACAGGATATAGTCCTTTCGGAAATCCTTTCTGCACTTCCGTCTTGATGACTCTCACATCTGCTTCCTTGAATAATTGCCTAAATTTCTGATCCGTCCGCGTAACACTACTGTCCAGTTGGTCGAAGACGTCTTCTCCATTCACGTTGGTGCTCACATTCTCCTTGACAATAATCCAGCCATCAATCGTCACCGCTTTCTTGCATCTTTCCAGATAAGCCACCAGCTGCTTATCTGTCAAATGTCCCAAGCACCACTGATTCCAAATGAGATCGTACTGCACTTCGGGCACCCAATCCTCCAGCCCAGTCACGCAAATACTTCCTACGGCACCTCTGCCAACTGTATTTTGTCCATTGACCTCCCGAGCGAACTTTTCGACTGGTTCGACAACATCCACAACCTCACAAACAGTGCTTAAAAATCCAGCAGTGATTCTGCCAATGCCAGCGCCGCAATCAACGCCTCTTTGGAGAGGGCCGTCGGCGGACTGGGAAGGATACTCCCGGCGCAGCTTGGCGAAGAAATTGGCGGATCCTTTCAGGTCTGTTCTTGATATCCCTGGGTAGCCACCGAGCATTCCGTCGACGGTCGTAGATATGGTGTTCCAATATTTGAGCGCATCCGTTGTGGATATGTTAGCATCTGGTGCTGCTTTTGTCGATGGCGCCATTTGGGTCGTTGAGGAAAGCTGTTCTGCACGATGTTTTCACCAGAGATATACAGATGTTGCTGAATCCTTGATCTATATATTTGGGAAAAAGACTGTTGACTTGGGCGCCTGTCGAACGTAGAGTCTGGTTTGCGCCTGAAGGACAATTCCCAGACTGAGTTCTTCGACTTCATACGATCACCGTAGTAATTCGAGATCCCGAAATGATACCCTCTTGATGGTTCAGACGTTGGCAATTCCGGAATGAAGAGATTCCATACTCTCTGAGCGATTTCAGTTGTCTCCAGGCTTTACGGTATTTATTGCTTCGGGATATACTAGGCGGACACATTCGGTCAGCCTTCATGTTTGGTTTCCGCTAAAGTAGTGTAATGACAAAACAAAAATTACACTTAGGGTCCACTGTATTTGGGAAATTTCTTTCTCAGACGCAACAACGAAAGTCCTTGCTCCCCACTAATCCTTCTCATAACCTCACAAGCAAGTCAACTCTTCCGAACCAAATTGTACGAACCAGAGACTGCTCTCGGTGTTCCAGCGCGAAAGCATTCCGCAGAGCCCACATCACTTTCCCGAGACGGGTTATGAGAGAAAGACCTCTTTAGGATTGTATTTTTGGACGTCTTGGACTTTCAAATTTTGAGACATTAGGAAAATTCGAACAATTTGAGCATGATAACGCCGAGAAACATAGGCTATAGCACCACAACATGCTACGGAGATCCCGAATCATTATCCGCCTCGTCCATCCTGATTCAAAGAAGCGACCCCGCCGTGGTGCCACCCTATTGTGGCCCTGCTGTCGGATAATGTCTTGATGTGTTCAAAGAAGTGATCAAAATCCGTTCTATCGAGACTCCGAGAAGAAGACGGCAAGCAGAGTGGCTGTAGAGCGCTCCGCTTTGCGGTCCTGTGCCTGCAGCGCGAGACTCTCCCTCGTGGACCCTCGACCAAGCTCTAGCAATATTCATGTGCTGCCGCCGTTCCGATGCAGCCACTCATAGTCTCAATGAGAGCGCTTTGGGAAGGCGTTCATCTTCTTATCTAGACGTGCTGAGGTTCGGCCTAGTCGTCGACGCAGTGGCGTAGTCATTATAGCATCAATAAGTCTTGTCACCTCGACCACCCTACCCAGGAACCAAGTCCAGCAACGGGACCCGTCAAGGCGCCGAGACCATTATTTCCGGGCCCCAATGTAAGGTAGACATCCCAGGAGTGTTCGGAACACATCTCATTCAAAAAATCTTCAACTCGATTCACCGAATCCTGTCCACCTCAGATCATGCTTCCCGGTTGCATCCGATCATTTTCATCCAAGAGCACAGACATCCATCCCCGCGTCCGAAAGCTATTCGATTGGACCCGGATCGCTCATCATACTCACAGCCATCTCGAATCCGGAGCATTGCTCGAACCCTGTCGTATCATGGTTTTCAAAAGCTCCGCTCAATCCCGACAACCGAGGGTCAAGGGAGCGAGCTCGTAGATTTCTGATTTATTGGCCCCTTGCTCTAGAGAAGAGCCTCGGAGCTAGAGACTGCTTCACGACTTAGCTGATGGCATCACTGATTGGATGAGGGGAGTCTGCTGGGGGATGTGCTGTGCATCCCGACAGCTTCGCGTGCTTGCGAATGTGGGTATGATGAGGTCATTTTTGTTATTTTGTGCAGCGATGAAGGCTAGTGTGCTGATCAAGGGATGAAAGGGGAAGACTTTGTACGGTTTGAGAAACATGTTAGATTTAGTCATGGCTTTGTGGAAGCGTCAAGTGCTGTGAACAAGCTCGATCGTGCTCGAAGGAGAGGTGAGCAAGAGGTGACAACTTTGTTGGCATCGTCGTTTAAGATCATATCTTCGTATCTATCCGACTTCGTAGCCAGCTTCCCTAATCGTAACAACGGAACCTCGGCCGGCCCTTCAAATCATACATCCTGCTGTCAGAACCGAGACTAGCTCTCCATTCACAGCCGTGATCCCATATTGACATGCACGGCCTTTGCATTCGTATAAGCCTTCAACCCTTCCTCACCCAATTCTCTCCCAATCCCACTTTGCTTCACCCCACCAAACGGGATCCTGTAATCCGAATCGTTGCTACTATTGATCCACACCATGCCCGCCTCAATCCTCCTCGCGACCCGATGCGCTTTGGTCAGGTTCTCCGTGAAAACGGCGCTGCCGAGCCCGTATGTGGTATCATTCGCACGATTGATGGCCTCTTCTTCCGTTTTGAAGCTGGAAATGACGACAAACGGTCCGAATATTTCTTCCCGATAGATCTTCATGCTGTCGGTGACGTGGGTGAAGATGGTAGGCGCAATGAAGAAACCTTTGCCATTGACGTCTTTGTGGGCTTCGCCCCCCGCGACCAGCGTTGCGCCTTCCGATTTGCCGGAATCGATGTAGTTGAGGACTTTCTCGTATTGCGCTTTCGTGACTTGTGGACCTTGGAAGGTGTCGTCTTGAAAGGGGTCGCCGACTTTGCTGACTGCTTTGACTTGTTCTTTGAATAGCTTGACGAACTCGTCATAGACGCTTTCCTGGACGAGGACACGAGAGGTGGCGGTACAGATTTGTCCCATGTTAGACATGATGCCAACATGGCTCCATTTGACGGCTTGGTCCAAATCCGCATCGGCGAAGACGATTAAAGGACTCTTTCCGCCAGTCTCGAGCGTAATGTTCTTGAGGTTGATGCTGGCCATTTTCATAATTTGTCGAGCTGTCGCTGTGCTGCCGGTAAAGGCAATCTTATCGATATCGAGATGACTTGCTATAGCCGCACCAGCTTCCTTGCCGAGTCCATTGAGAATGTTGACCACACCGGGCGGGAAGCCTGCCTCCTTGATGAGCTGCGCAACGTACAGTATGCTTAACGGTGTCTGCTCGGCTGCCTTGATGACAATAGTATTTCCACATGCCAGTGCTGGTCCAAGCTTCCATGCCATCATCCCAAGTGGATAATTCCAGGGAATTATTTGCCCGCACACACCCAACGGCTCCCGCAACGTGTATGCAAATTTTTCGGGACCGGTATCAATGACCTGGCCGTGCACCTTGTCGGCATATCCAGCATAGTATCGGAAAGTGTTGATGACTTCTCCAACATCTTCGTCGAGGGCGACGGTATATGGCTTGCCATTATCCCACGTTTCAATGGTGGCTAGTGTTTGGGCGTGCTCTTCGATGAGGGAGGCGAGCTTGAACATGAGAGCGCCGCGAGCTGTGGGGGGTAAGTCTCTCCAGGAGCTGTCTTTGAAGGCTTTGCGGGCTGCCGAGACGGCAATGTCTACATCATCGGCCGAGGCGGCGTAGACGGATGCTATCTCTCTTTCGTCGCTAAGTGGACGTCAGAAGAGATATCATGCAATAAGCTCATATTTGGAACGGACTCACGTTGGATTTATGCTTGTAATCTTGTCTCCGGACTTTGATTTGACAAACTCATTATTTATGAAGAGGCCAATTGGCTGCTTATACTCCCGTCCATTGGGGGCTTTGAGATGAATGAACAGATCAGAAGTCATTTTATATGATGTTAGGTACAAAACGGGTACTTTAATTGCTTGAGGGTAGAGTATGTGACAATGGATTCAAGAAGACTTAGTGCTTGAGAATCATAAAGTAAGGTAAGGTACATTTATTTATATGAACGAGAGTATTCGTAAGTACTTTACTCTGTGTCCCGCAATCTGCAGAAGATGGGGTAAGTCCGTGGGTGGGGAGGAGGGTTTCTTTTCAGAGCATCTGATGATGTAATAATAACGGGAGTGGCCGCCGATTACTTTATGGGAAACTTGAGACGATAAGATAGAGCACTAGCAGGGGTATCAGGATACGACTTCTTATCTCGTCTTAGCTTCCCCATTTCGATTTCGAGAACGAGGCCAGTCAATCATTCATAATCTCCTGTATAGCTCACTGTTAGGAACTTTTCTTGAACCCCATCAGAAGGTCTCGAGACTCACACTAGCAAATTTACTTCTGGCGCGGATCTTCGGCCCATAGAAGACCAGGACCCAGGGCACGACAGTAAGCAACGCTCCCACCCCTCCAAGGAAACTGGAAGCCCCTGGAAAGGTCATGCGATTGAACATGGCTGTTGTCACCAATGGGAAGATTCCTCCGAGCATGTTCCGACAGAATGACTGTGCTGCCAAAGCCGAGCTTGCGTATCGATGATAGGTGTCCGCAAGGTAATTGAAGACGGCAAGATACACAGAGAAGATCCCCATCGTAGCACAAGCAATCGCAATGGTGGGAACAATCCAATGGACTGAAGGCGAACACGTCCATCCAAACCAGAACAATCCGATCGGGAGAAGGGCACTCTCGATGCAAGCGAAATAGAGTCGCCCTTCGGGAGTTGAAGACATTTTGCCGTAGTGTCTGGCCACTTTCTCCTGGTAGATACTGAGGATAGTGGATAGCAACGAACCAACGCACATGGCTGTCCTAATTAGAGATGATTGGTACCAAAACAAGGCACCTGCTTACCAGAGAAGACAGCGCCATTCTCCTGAATGTTAAAATTATGATTCTTGGTGAACACCAGCGGTATCGCCGAAAAGGTTAGATACAGCACGGCCCAACTGAAGGCAACCCACAGGGAGAAGAAAAAGACTACGGGCTCTTGATCAGATCGGAGTCAGCATATCTACTGCTGGTGGATCTTGAGTGGGACCAGTCTTAGGAGTGGCTTGCTCCTGCGACCTGTCTTGCTACCCACGAAAACTATTGCAGTGAGGCAGTACACTCCTGGAATCATGACTTACCGGTCGAGAGTAAATCTTTGCGATATTAGCTCCATGTCCAAGATAGGTTGAAGGGCGTGAAGCCTACGAAATGGTCTGTAAACAGAGACCCGAATCATCTTGGCCAAGCTCTCTCGTTCTTCGTCTGCCTTCACCTTCCACCTGATTCTTTGGCTCTCCTTCTTCCCTTCACTGTTGATTACCATCTGCATGCCCAGAAGGCCAACCTTTTCTCTGGTATCGTACCACGAATTCAATAGCTTCGCCCTTCGGCTTAAAAGTACACTGCCACGTGTTTCTTTAAAAAATACTGTCACAGCCAGAATCATAAGACCGCAGTCTATGACCTGTACATAGAAGACCCACCGCCATGATATATGCTGAGCAATGAAGCCAGAACATAGAGGCCCCAAACCTGTACCGAACAATGCGGCTCCCGAGAACATCGCCATAGGTGTGTTCCTATCTGTGGTCTGTTAAGTATGGCCCATGACCTGAACCGTCTAGATTCGAGGGTCTAGCGACATACCGGCCTGTACATACATGTCCGAGACAACGCCGCCTACCATCGTTGAGAAAGTGCTCCCGCCGACACCAGCAAAAAACCGAGCAAGAAGCATTCCTGGATAAGAACGAGTGACGGCGCAGCAAAGTTGACAGAGGACAAAAAGTACCCCGGTGGCAACAAAGACAGGCTTCCGGCCATTTAACTCACTGAATGGCGCGAGGACCATTGGCGCAACTGCAAAGCCCGTGGTAAACATCGTAATGCCCACATAGATGGCTGTTTGACTGACACCCCAATACTCTGACATTTGCTTAGAAGGTGGGCTATACGAGCCGGCAGTGTAAGCAGTCACAACGGTAACAGCACAAGAGAGCCATGTGGTGAAGGTCTTGCGGGATTTGGACCAGGTGAATGGAGAAACGTAGTTCTTGAGATCTGGCTGCTCCGGCGTAGGGGAGCCATCCTGAGTCGGTCCTATGCTCGTCGGTGAGGGAAGCTCGGTCTCGAAGGTTAGGTAGCGGTAGATGATGGGGACGCTGTCCAATTGAGGCGAAAAGCTAGACTTTTCTTCCCTTCGAACTCTTTCGAACGTATGACTGACAATTCCAGTCGAGCTTTGGCTGTTATGACTGACCTCGGATGGCCAAAATGGAAGAACCATCTTCCAAGTGGCTTTATTTCGATCTAGTCAAAACGGCATATCCAGATTCTAGTGTAGCAGGACGCTTTTGTGAGGCATGGAATATGGAGTAGAGCGTAGAAAACTGGGAAACCAGAGCGATGTATATGTATCTATAAGATATATATACTTTGTGAACCATGACAGAAAGAGATAAGAGAAAGAACAATTTTTTTTTAAGTAACGAGACTCTGTCATGGCTAGACCAGGTCATGACATGGAGATTGCTACATGCTGCACCTAAACGGCAATGTGAACCGGTTTGCCTTTACCCAAGCTAAAGTAGGGGTTTATCATTATTATTTCCGGAGAGCCGTTCACCATGTTTTATACCCATAGAAGAATAAAAGCCAATGAGTGTAGCACTAGCAGTACACGTTAATGTTATTGCAGCGGCGGCGCGTGAGCTGGCATGTTTAAAGTCTTGACCAAAGACTTGTGTCAAATGCTTGGCAATCATGACGTTTTGCTTATGAATTGCATAAGTACGGGCTGCGATGGCGTGATGGTTGCTTACCTACCCACCTTATGTACTTACCTTATTCACTTTAATCACTCGAACATGGCACACTATTTCTTCAATCACTTCCTTTCTAATTGTTTGACACTCCTTTCCAATTCAACCTCACCACTCATCTCTGCTCGATCCAGCGATACAACAGTTTTACATACCGCTCGACAATTTTCTTTCTCACAGACCCACCATGGCTTCTACAGCTGAAGATCGTCCCGCGCCGTATACTTCAATCTCAGAATTTGTTGGCATGTTGCTGATTTATAATCTAGTCTGCGCCTTGGCTCGATAGCACCCAACTTCCAAGCAGAAACCACAAACGGGCCCATCGACTTCCATGAGTGAGCTAACCTTCCCCACTCGCTGTAGTATTTCTCTGACCTAAGGCCAGGTTCATTGGTGACAATTGGGTCGTTCTATTCTCCCACCCTGAGGACTACACACCAGTCTGCACAACCGAGTTGGGCGCTTTCGCAAAACTGGAGCCCGAGTTCACGAAGCGTGGCGTGAAGCTGATTGGCCTTTCCGCGAACACGGTTGATTCACACGGCGGATGGATCAAGGATATCGATGAGATCTCTGGATCCAAGCTGAGATTCCCAATTATTGGTGATAAAGAGCGGAAGGTGGCATATTCGTATGACATGCTGGACCACCAGGATGTCACCAATGTCGATCAAAAAGGGATCGCTTTCACTATTCGAAGTGTCTTCATCATTGACCCGAAGAAGACCATTCGCCTCATTCTTTCATACCCCGCTTCGACTGGACGCAATACGGCCGAAGTGTTGCGCGTGGTGGATTCTTTGCAGACGGGTGATAAAAACAAGATCACCACCCCCATCAATTGGATACCAGGTAAGCCATTTTAGCATGCAGCACGGCACCTCGGCGACTGACAATCTCGGCAGGAGACGACGTCATTGTGCATCCAAGTGTCAAAACCGAGCAAGCAAAGGAACAATACCCTGACCTCAAGATCGTGAAGCCATATCTTCGCTTCACTCCTTTACCAAAGGAGCAAACCAGTGCGGGCCTTTAAAGAAAAAAGGGGTCCAATGTCATGGTCGTGCCTATCTGGGGACCAAACGGCTCGTCGTGTACTCTCATGCCAATCCATGAATAAAATACAAGAGTTTTCACCCGATTCGCAAATGACAGCGTCGTTTGTCCGTATATGATATTCTGATGTATAGTCATTTGTCTTGCTTTATTGCGTACTGGTATGATTTTCACGTATGTAGAAAATGAGAACTCCTACAGGGCCAAAGGCAACGGGTTAGGATTATTGGGAGCTGCGGCTAGTGGCATAAGCAGATGTTTGACCCAATTGTGACTGGTGGATTAAAGGTAAAGTACTTATCCCTCACAGGCCAAATGCCGATTAGATTACAAAGAAGATTACCTTACTTTACTGTACCAAGTACAGTCTGTAATAATAATATGCACAAGTAGCTTCCGCGCCTTGCAACGGGCGCCGGGAAGTTGTGGGGGGGAGGTCAATCATCGGCGCCCTTACACGTTTACTCAACCTTACTTTACTCATACTTACATAAGGTAACCTCTCCTACTTTACCTTATCTTCCACTGGACGAATACGCACGTAAGACTCGAGACTTGTTTTCCCTCCTCGCCTTCCACCAACCATTATTACTCCTGCATCTTCCAGTAGTAGCTATTTTATGAACTACGCCAAACCCCGCCATTGAGCGAATATGTGCTAAATTGCAAGAGCTGCATCGCGCTTGGTGCGCAACGATCTTAGACAAAAAGCACGTTGCCGAAACTTTTTTGCTTGACCCAAAAGCACCGAGCGTCAAATTGCCCTCTGAAAGGAGCGAACCTGCCTTATTTGGTAACAACTTATGAAACGTACCTCATCAAGGGCAAGGACAAGGGCAAGATTAAGAGTAGGAGCAAGAGCAAGGAGGCAGGTCCGGTCCTTCTCTTCTTTCCAGGAGTGAGTCTTGACTCTTGAGCGCCTTTACGACTCTGCATATACTACTCTTCCTTCGCGAACCTGTCAAACCTGCATTTCTCTGTACCCCAGCTTTTCCCATTGACTTCCACCCCACACTCTCTCTTTATATCCCACTCCTCATATCTCCCCCATGTTCCGTCTCTGTCGAGTCATCTTCCCATCAGAGCTCGGGGCTTATAATCATGTTTGCAGGTGGACAGCGCGCACAGTCGGCGCAACAGCCCGAAGTAGCACTCACGCTTAACCATTACGATCCTTTTGGAGGTCCAGTGGACAAGACGTCGCCGCAAAATCAGCTTCATTCCATTGCTAAACGCTTCGTCCCCTTTTCCCCACTCGACGCTCCAGATACTCGCCCGGGTTTACCGTCACCTCCAACAGAACATACATCAGCGGCTCATGGTTCCCTCGGCGAAGCAGGCTTCAGCAAGCGCAAACCCCGACATGTACCTATTGTCATTCCTCCCAATGTCATCTGCTCCGTCTTGAAAGACAACCCGACCATAAAAGAGCCCATCACACCATATCCACAAACAATCTCACGTACAAGTCCTAGGCTGACATACGACTTGCACAAGGAGGAGCCACTGGTGACAACGAAAAATAAAAGACCACGGCATATCCCTATTGTTATACCCGCTTTTGCTCAGCCTCAGGGCCTCTTCCCGCCTACACCTCCCGACAGCGCAAACAACACTCCAAGAACTTCAGTTCAAAAACCACATTCATGTGAACAATTCTTCACCGACATGTCGCGACCCGCCACCGGTGGTAGCCGGGCGAGTACGACAGATTCCAATGCCGCAGGTCCTTCACCAAATCAAGTCAATGTTGGACGATTCAAACCATCCTCGAGTACATACCTCGTAGACACGCATAGCAGCAGCGAGTCAAGTTTGAACCAAGAGCAGATAATACCACCACAGGCTGCGCAAGCGGGTACGGATTCAGCGCTGCTAAGGCCTCTACAAGTCACCGACGCAACACCACAGTCGACAGCTCCTTCGCCTGCTATAAACCACTCCCCGCCACAATCGACAGGCACGACCAACTTATCCGGTCTTGTCTGTAACGTACACAAGTGTACAGGGAAAGAGCCACGGGCGTTAGTTGGTGCTACGACGACGATACTAGGCGACAAGCTATATGTGTTTGGAGGACGTGTACTCTCTCGTCGGCATCCTCATTTAACCTCGGATTTATATGAACTGGACCTTGTACGCCGGCACTGGATCAACCTGGAGACCTCTGGAGATGTCCCGCCGCCAAGATATTTCCATAGCATGTGTGCCCTGGGTGACACCAAGCTCATCTGCTACGGCGGCATGTCCCCTTCGAACTCATCATCCTCTCAAGCGCGAAGTGATGCCTCCCAAGGGCAAGCCAAAGGCATAGATTCGCAATCTGAGATGATCGTCATGTCAGACATCCATGTATTCGACGCTCCTACACGAAGGTGGACATCAATAGCTACCGCAAATACACCGCAGGGACGATATGCGCATTGTGCTGCAGTACTTCCATCGTCGGCAACTTTCACTTCCGCAAACGCCCCACTCTCTGCCATACACCACAATCCTCCATCTGCAACACCGAACCAAGGTAGCCTAGGTGTTGCATTGGATGGGACGGGAGGAGCAGAGATGGTGGTTGTGGGAGGTCAAGATAGTGCCAACACTTACATTGAACAAATCAGTGTTTTCAACCTGCGGAGTCTAAAATGGACAGCGACGTCTTCACTCGGGAGAAGTTGTGGTGCATACCGAAGTGTGGTTGCTCCTCTCACCAGTATGCCAGCCTCGAAGCTTGGGAAAGACTTAGACCAAGACGTGGAAATAGACGGAGCTATAAGGAAGTCAGATAGATCCGAGTCAGACTCAGCGATGCTGATTTACTCTAACTACAATTTTTTGGACGTCAAGTTGGAATTGCAAGTTCGACTAGCAGACGGTTCTCTCGTAGAAAAGCCCATGACTGGACAATTCTCCCCACCGGGGCTGAGATTCCCCAACGGCGGAGTGCTCGACAATCATTTTGTTGTCAGCGGAACGTATCTGACTTCCTCCAAGCAAGAGTATGCTCTCTGGGCCCTCGATCTGAAGACTTTGACGTGGAGCCGCATCGACGCCGGTGGAGGCGTCTTCAGCCAAGGAAGTTGGAACAGAGGCGTCCTCTGGCCACGGCGGAACACCTTTGTGATCTTAGGTAATCGGAAACGCAGTTTAGTAGAAGACTACAACCATCGTCGAATCAATTTCTCGAATCTTTGCATGGTTGAATTGGAAGCATTTGGCCTCTACGATAATCCTCGGCGAGCCTGGCCAGCATCCAATTTTCCATCCATCAGCGCTCCTGTACTCCCGCTATCCGTCGTCCCGAAGAACTTAGCAGCTGCTGGCCGTCCACTTCCCAGCGCTGCGGTGGAACTTGGCCTTATGGCTATGAACCTCAAAGACCTGGCTGACATGGATCTGATTGCTATCGGGCAGGAGCGTATACCCGTCAACTCTTATCTTCTCGCGCATCGATGGGGGCCATTTTTCGTTCATCTCTTACGTGAAAGCTCGGGCATCACATCCTCATCATCCCAGAACGATGCATCCTCCTCGTCGGATGGTGGCACTCTACGTCCAGGCAATCTCAATCCTGCCTCGGTCACCTCTCGCAATTCTTCCATTACCATAACTCCTAGCATTACAACCACAGCCTCCGCTGCGCCTTCTACCCTTACTGCCAATTCAAACTCGTTCGTGAATAATAAGTCTCTTGATCCCGCCAAACTTGAAGCCTTCCCACCCTCTTCTCGCCCTCGGCAACTTTACCTGCCACACACTCCCCTCACCATCCGTGCTCTTGTCCATTACCTTTACACATCGACCCTTCCCGGGCCAAATCACCCCTTGTGCACTCCTCAAATTCTCTGTTCTTTACTACAAATAGCTCGGCCATATCGCGTCGACGGTCTTCTTGAAGCCACAGTTGAGCGCCTCCACCAGATTCTTGACGGTCGCAATGCAGCCGCCGTCTTCAACGCTGCAGCGATGGCCGCAGGAGGTGGCCGAGGCACTGGCGTGGCTTTCAGCAAAGAGGGTGAAGCGGATAACGAGGAAATCGTACAAGGGGGCTTGAATATAACGCGCCTCCGGGACAGCCGCCAAGCAAGAAGCCGATTAAATGATCGTAACGAGAGTGATGATGCTACTAGTGAGATTAGTGGGAGCGAAATAAGCAGCAGTGCCGCGAGCGAAAGCGAGAGTGATGCAGGGGGCGATAGCCATGAAAGGAGGGTGGCCAATGGAACAGAAGAAGTGTGGGCAGGCGGGATCAGCTGTGTCGTTGGCCTACAGAAGCGAGGTTTGAGGGGCCTGATGGAAGGTAGGAGGGCGAGGGAAAGGGGGCAGACCGTTAGTAAAGGCGGGACCCTGGGAGCCAATGGAACTGTGAATGGTAACGATGTGGGTTTAGGCATAGCGTAGTTATGGGTTTGGAAGGTTGGATACCGTGGAAAGTCTCTCGAGCTATGGACACTGGCTTTAAGGAGTGGCCAATTAGTTTATCAGCCATGTTTTTCCGATGTCATGATAGCGGATACCTGTCCCCTCTTTAGCAAGCGTCATCTCTAAATCTCTCCCCCCAAGACTCTGTGCAGCCCTTGGCTGTGCCCTTTTTCCCGTGCTGATTGTGTTGGGACTACGACGACTTTCCGGAGAAGCGGATTTGCCAGAATTTGAGATTGTCGGGGACAGTCAAAATGCTTTGCAGCTCTATAAAAACTTCTGCGGACAAGTCTATGTCTATATGACCCAATTGATCCCCATCTATCTCGAAAACCACCACACACACCCATACCCGCGACGAATCAATCCCCACCTCTCATCCCTCATAATCAACATCCTTACTCCATCGCACCTCCTTCCTCGCGCGGCTATCAACGCTCTTCCCACTCCCACTCCTCATCACCCCCTCCCGACTGCCCCGCGCATTCCTCACCACCCTCCCATCATCATCACCACCATACAGCGGCGTACCGACCCTCACGCTCCGCCTCTCCCACCCTTCTTCCTCCCTTTCCGGGCCCTCCCATTCGGGTATCTCGCCCATGCGCTGCCGCTCCTGGCGGTCGACCATGTCCTGCGCCTCCTGCCGTTCCTGGCGGAACGGCGTGCTTTGGCGGGAGAGGCTGCCTTGTCTGAGGAAGGGCAGTGGGCTGGCGCGGTTGAAGGGGGTGGTGTCTTGGCTGCTTTCGTCTCGCCTCAGTGGAAGGGATCCTTCGGGTCTTTCATCCGGTCCGTGGTCCGTGGAGGAGTCCGTTCCTCGCAACGTCTCTCGTATCTCCTCGCTCAACGTGGGGCTCCGCAACGCGGGGTGGGTTTCCTCACGGGAGATGGGGCTCGTGAGGGCGGAACGTCGTTGGTCCATCGAGGAGGCGGGACTCCTGAAGGGGCCGTGTTTCTCCTCGCGAGAGACGGGACTCTGGGACGCAGGCCTGACGGGGAACCGTTCCCGCCTCGAGCCCGAGCTGCGCAGGCTGGAACTGCGTTGCACCGGTACGACCTGCACTTGCGTCAAAGGGCTGATCGGACTGGGACTCGGGCCCTGCTCGGCGCGGATCTGGGCATTCTGGATTGCGATGCGTTCCCAAGAGACCAGACCTGATTTTGAAGGGCCGGTGTGGGGCTTGAGTGGTTCCAAAGATGGGGGTTTCGGACGTGGAGGGGAGTATTTGGTTGCTGGTAACATTTCTGGGGTGTAGGTGGTTGTTGGTGGGGCTTTGGGAGGTTGTTCCAGGCCATAATTGGTTGGCTGGTAGTAATTCCGTGAGAACGGTATTGGAGAGTTGCGAGTGCGAAGAGGAGCTGGCACGGCGACTTTTGATGGCTTTAGGGGAGCCGGATAGGTAACTTGATGCGAAGCTGAATTTGATGAAACATTCCGAGAGTGGCGGCCTCTCCGGGGCGAGGTCTTACTCCAACCGGATGTGGATTTGGATACGTGTTTTTCATTGTAGTTGGATTGACGATTGTAGCGGCGAGAATCCTCCGGAGGAGCATTCCTAAGGACGTAAAAGTAGACGAGAAGCAAGGAAAATATGAGAAATACCGCAACAGGAACGCTGATTGCGATAGCGATCCGAGCGGCGTGGGAGATGCCATGGGAAGGAGTGCCGCCAGCACCAAGGTCAGAGAAATTGGATGGGGGTTGGTAAGTGAATATGTCGGAAGGTTTTACGGGGAAATCTAGCACGGGCGAAGCCTGATTTTCGCATGCGTACTCGATGGTGTTGAGAACTAGGGACAACTTATTAGAATGACGGTCTCCGCTTGAGAGAAAGGAACGCTTACAGTTTGATAGATAAAGTTGATTCGGGACTGTTTTGTAACACGAGGCACAGCTTCCAACGTTCGGCAGAAAGTCAGGGTCTTGACAATAGTCGTAAGTAGAAGAGGCTGAAATATTGAGTAGATTGGTTTCGAGAGCGTTGGCTATCCTTTCGCAAGCCGGATTACACTGATCTGAGGCTGTCTTATTATTGCCCTGAGGAAAGCCGAACAGACACCAATCCAAGGCGTATCTCATATTGACTGGTGTTTCCGAAAAGAAATCAGTCCTCCGTCGAAACTCACGAGACAGAGAAGATTAGCTTACAAAGGGCCCATCCGAGATCACTCTGTGATCCTGTTAGAGGAACTGCCTGGCTTTGAATCTCGCATGACACGCATGCTTCAAAGTCAACGCCGGTGGAAGTAATGTTGTAGTCGGTGTCATGACAGACAATATCACTTCCATTCGTATTGTAGACATCTTGAGGACTACGGCAAACGGATGTGCAATTGGAGCCTCCGACCACCAAAAGAGCGCAAGTATCCGGAATAGCAAGAGAAACGAGGAGCAAGACGAGAGTGAGTCGATGCAATGTGTCGTTGCAGCCAGAGCAGTTTGAGAGCCACA
The DNA here is from genome assembly GCA_013423325.1 of Usnea hakonensis. Classification (NCBI taxonomy): domain Eukaryota; kingdom Fungi; phylum Ascomycota; class Lecanoromycetes; order Lecanorales; family Parmeliaceae; genus Usnea; species Usnea hakonensis. The sequence goes on from BLJB01000123.1 coordinate 63,620, forward strand.
TTGCACTCCGTTGGTGGAGAGTGACATGAAACAACACCCTTGCTGTTTACATTAAAGGGTGAATATAAAACGGAGGTAAACGCCATAGAGAGCCTCTCCAACCAAGGAAGCGAAGAAGAAATGATGAACAGTGACGATACTTGATAGATTATTCCGTGAAGCAAAAGCGTGGACCGGAAATTAGGCATATTTGTCGTGATAGATTGGATGAGCGCAAATGAAATGAACAGCTGAAGCGAAGCAATCCGACGAGAAGCGGTGACACGCATGATCCCACTTTCGCATCCTGCGCGGGTGTGGGTATCTTAGTGGTAGGTAGTTGGAATACTACCTTACTGTGAAAGGGCTTGTCAAATCAGGACAAAGTAAGGGAGAAAGGAAGCAGCAAGGAAGCAAGGGAGCTAGGTCGATGGAATACCTCGGACATGTGATCCTGGTGTGGATCTTCGATCCTGTATACCTTAATGTATTGCCCGTTCTGACTTGCAGCTTTTCAGAACAAGCTGCTGTCACACGCGAGGGAGATGCTCACGAGTCACGAGTCACGAGTCATGCGGACAGAATACTCATGATCTTCAGTAGTCAACAGCGACATTTCAACAGAGTTCTGCTTACGACGCCTAGCGCATAGGCGCTTCATCTTTATCATCCAGACACTCATTCACCATTCATTGGTCCACTCGAACCTTTCAGGGAACCGGCTTGCTAGGGGATCGAGATGCGGCGAGCCGTGTCAGCTTATCGTATGCGATATTAACATGGAACATGAACCGGATAGTCGCGTCTGGTTCAGTGGCCGGGGTTTGATACCAGCTAAGAGTATCTTGGCGTTGCATGCGCTTAGCTACTTCCTGCCCTCACAAATCCCGGTTTACTTTCCATCATCCTCATTTTAGCACCTCGCTCTATAAGACCCTCATATTCATATGACGAGCTAATGGACATTTTGGCCAGTTTTTGGAGAAAAAAAAGTGGAACAAGTTTTAGTCGGATTTACAGTAGAAATTCGGAAGAAAATTATACTTGAGACCATCTTCTGTAAAAACTGATAGCGTAACCATCTTTTACTGATTCAAAAAGCTAGATTATCCCTCAATTCACTGGAACGCAACACCCTGAGCCAAGCGTTGATCCGGAAAAATTGTCTCACACACCTCCCTCAGCTCCACCAGTACTTCCCATCAGCAGATCAGCACCCTCTCCTCTGAGGCTCTCAGCCTCGCATGATAGCTCACGCCTTCCCACGTGCTCGGAGATTTGAACGCGCCTCAATTCTCCAAGCGCGATGTGCTTGTATGGCTCGCATGTCATGCACGACGATCAGGCAATCAAGCGCAGATTAGCGAGACTTTGCTCTTTCCAAGCGACCGGGAGCGTTGATCATTGTCATTCGCCAATGTCCACTTGGCCTCCCTGACTAGTCAACATCGCAGCGGCCCACAAGACATGAGTGGTGCTTTGATTGATCTGATCGTTGCCTTTTTTCATCTTCCATATGTCCAGTTGGTACTAGGTACGGGTACAACCAGTCGGCTCGATTCGTGCTGTGGCTCTACGAGTGGTGAATCCTGATCGACGATGATAGATGGGATGGGTTCCAAGGCAGACTCTCTGAGCGCCGGGTGGGTCACACCGTCTATCACGGTAGGGTTGGATTGATGCGCTAAATGCGATAATAGTATTCCGGGCTCTGGCTGTATTTGGCATGGTTGAGCAGGTCGGGTGTGTTGAGAGTGATCTTGTATCGAAGGAGCCTCGTCGGTCCTGCTATAAGAACGGCTTATTATTTGCTGTGGTATCTCAATGCAACCTATGTAGAAGGCTTGTCGGTCCAAACATTCTTCTAATTGGGCCAAGGTCAAATAGTCGTCCATTCCAGGCGTTTGACCTTGACGCTTCCATGGAGTCGATACATCCCAAGACTGAGGTCGAAGCGAACACTTGGCACAGACTGTGCAAGCTTGACCGTTTGTTCCTACTTTGTGGAAGGCGTCGAGAGCACTCCGGACGTTCTCGGGACGTGTAGGTGAAAGTGACTTGACGCGAGGTCGATGCACTAGGCCTTTCAAGAATTTGGACGATCGGCTACGGCTTTGGGACGAGGTAGCCTCGCAAGTACAAAGAGGGGAAGTACTTAATGACATGGTTATACACAGGGAACGCGGTCGATGGTATGAAGGTCGAATATCAGAGGAGAGTATAAATACAAACGGGTAGACAGCTATTTGTTCTCTGTGTAAGAAAAGAGAAGGATGTCAGCAGAGCCTCTTTGGAAGCGGCACTGCCATACTCGAAAGTGCATAGAGGCAAAAAGTTGGCTTCCTCAGCGGGCACCAGCTGCTGCAGACGTAGGGAAAAGCAAAGCCTTCTGCACGTCCTTTGCTTGTGAGCACCACCATGTTGTAGGGGTCAGGCAGCCCAGCCTAAGTCGTATTCGATCCTTCGATTGCGGCCGCAGCTACTCCTCTTTCAAGCCTCTTACTCGAACGCTGCAGTGAATGGCACAATACTTCCTGAAGTGGAAGAAAAAATCCCTGTTTTGGTGGTTCGTTGGCGCAGTACCAACCTACAAAGCCTAGATGGTGGGCTGAGAGACAGGGCGTTGGACGAGTGACAAGCATGAGCTAAGGAGCACTGCCTCCACTGTTATAAGCATTCAAGTCGACTATTCCAGTCAGCCACTGTGTTTCAGACTTCGGACCGATCCAGAGCGACCAGTAAATTCCGCAGCTGTAGATGAGGTGGCAGAAAATGTATGGAAAAGAGGAGAACCGAAAGTGAGTGAGTGCTCGACTCTCTGCTCATAGCATAGCCACCTTCAGTATTTGTAGGGCTGAAATGCCAAGACATGAGAAGCTAGTCTAAGAGCGGAAACTCTTGGTGCCGACCAATCAATTGGAGCTTCACTTGAATGCATTCATTCTCAATGAATCTAAGCAAGCTAAGCAAATTTTGACATTTTTGTGTTGTCACAGATAGCACCAGTCTCCTTTCCCATCTTCTCACATTAAGTCGATATGTCATCAGCTGCACTCTTAGCTGAGGACTTTGGCTCGGAATCTGAAGACGACAACTTTAACCCAGCACCCGCCGAGGACTCGGACAACGATGCTGCTGGTGAATCTGATGAAGAAGTCGATTCGAGAGTAAATTCAAATAATGTTGAACAACGGCGGCGCCCCACGGAACAAGAAGCTGATGTGGGGAAGGACGATGCCGATGAGTCACTTGTGAACGGCCGACAAGCTAACGGACACGGCTCAAGAGCAACTGCAAATGAAAGGGACGAAGGTCTAAAGGGGAGTGAAGCTGGAAGGTTTAACGGTGGAGATGAAGGCGGTGACCCTGAGGACGAAGAGGATGAAGACGACGATGAAGAAGAAGAGGATGAAGAGGAAGCTATTTCGGTATGCACCTGTGTTTTGACCGTGGGGTCGAGTCTAGCTGACATGCTTCTAAGGGCCGGCCACGGAAACGAGCCCGTCGGGACCCTCGCAATCAATTCCTTGATGTCGAAGCCGAGGTTGATGAGGAAGATGAAGGGGACGAGGAAGACGAAGGGGATCAGGCGGATCCTTTTATAGCCGAAACACATCCAGACGACGTGGCTGATCTCCCAGACGGTGCAGAAACTGATGATAGGCGGCACAGAGAGCTTGATAGGCAGCGGGAGAGGACCCAGCAGATGGACGCAGAGAAACAAGCCCAGCTACTGAGAGAAAAATATGGGCGAAGAACAGCGACTAACGCAGATGCCGTCACGGTCCCAAAGCGCCTTTTACTACCAAGCGTAGATGATCCAAGCATATGGGGCGTGAAATGCAAGCAGTCAAAGGAACGCGAGATCGTTTTTGCGATTACAAAAAGAATAGAGGAAAGGGCTGGGACAAAAAATCCAATGCCAATCATCTCTGCATTTGAGCGTGGTGGAACCATGATTGGGTACATTTATATTGAAGCCAGGAGGCAGGCTGATGTGCATACGGCTCTTGAGGGCATTATGAACGTGTACCCCAGAACCTCGATCGTCATGGTTCCCATCAAGGAGATGCCGGACCTTCTACGAGTCACCAGAAGCGAATCTCTGGTTCCTGGCGGCTACGTGAGGATAAAGCGCGGAAAATACGCAGGTGATTTAGCACAGATCGACGAGGTAGAGACCAATGGGCTCACGGCGTCGCTACGAATCGTTCCTCGACTTGACTACGGACAGGCTGAGGACAACAATGCGCCTATGGTTGATGGTGGTATAAAAGGAGAGGTACAGAAACGAAAGAGAATGAACGCCATGGGCCTTAAAAATCCTGCAACCAGACCCCCCCCACGGCTTTTCAGCGATGTCGAGGCGAAGAAAAAGCATTTGAAATTCCTCCAGCAAATATCCACCTTCGACAAGAAACACTGGCAATACATGGGTGATACATACATCAGTGGTTTTTTGGTTAAAGACTTCAGGATTCAACACTTGACCACAGAGAATGTCAATCCTACGCTCGAGGAAGTCACTAGATTCACAGCAGGCGCAGAGGACGGTACAGAGAATCTGGATCTTTCAGCTCTGGCTGCAACATTAAAGAAAGGCGCTTCCAACGAAAACTATCTCCCGGGCGACGTCGTCGAAGTCTACGAAGGCGAACAACAAGGCGTTAGTGGGAAAGCTGTTGCAGTGCGTGGTGACATTGTGACCATCGCCGTAACGGACGGCGAGCTTCGTGGTCAGAGCATAGAGGTGCCTGTCAAGGGCCTCCGCAAACGTTTCAATGAAGGTGATCATGTCAAGGTCATTGGTGGCAGTCGATATCGAGATGAGGTTGGAATGGTAGTTAGTATCAAGAACGACACTGTCACACTCCTGAGCGATCTTAGCATGCAAGAAATAACAGTCTTCAGTAAAGACTTGCGGGAGGCAAGTGACACTGGTGTTGCAGGAGGTCTTGGGAGATATGACATACACGACCTGGTCCAGCTCGACCTTTCGACAGTGGGCTGCGTGACAAAGGTAGACCGAGAGTCCTTGCGTGTCTTGGATCAAAACGGGTCTACGAGGTCGATTATGCCTTCTCAGATCTCTAACAAAATCGAGAGGCGACGGCATGCAGTCGCTACAGATCGAAACGGGTCTGAAATACGAACTGACGATACCGTTCGCGAGATTGGTGGTGAGTCGAAACAGGGCGTCATTCTACATATCTACCGGTCATTCCTCTTCTTGCATAACCGAGAGCAGACGGAGAACTCTGGCATCTCTGTGGTTAGAGCTAGCAATGTCGCTACTGTGGCCGCAAAAGGTGGTAGGGTTGCCCAGGGTGCTAGTGCTGGACCGGATCTCAACAAGATGAACCCTGCTTTGATGAGGAACGCCGTGAATGGCAACGGAGCAATGGCACCTCCCAAGACATTTGGACGAGATCGTGCTTTAGACCAAACCGTCACCATCCGAAAAGGCCCGTATAAAGGTTTGCTTGGTATCGTCAAGGATACGACGGATCTTGAGGCGCGGGTAGAGTTGCATACCAAAGGCAAAACAATTACGGTACCCAAAGATACTCTTGGGTTCAAAGAGTATGTTATACCTTCTTGCTTGATAATGAACGATTATGACTGACATGCCACAGCCCTTTGACTGGACAGAGCATCGACTACACACGCTTCGCTGGAACGCGAGGGAGAGGCGGTGGTGGCCGTGGAGGATATACAGGCAATGTGGGTGGTGCTACTCCAGGGAGAGATCCCCAATGGCAAGGTGGCCGCACTCCTGTGCCAATGACATCAGGAGGGCGTACGCCAGCATGGGGAGCAGGTACGTCGTCAGCTCGAAGTATGTCCTACACTCCCCCTTTTTTCTCTCCCTGACTAACGTCTGCCAGCACCAGCCTGGTCGGCCAACGCCTCGACAGCGCGGACTCCTATGTGGCGCCAAGACGCAGTGAGCTCCAACGGTGGTGGTCGCACACCTGCCTATAACGCCGGCGGCGACGGGTCTCGAACGGTAAATCCCTACGCCGATGGCAGCCGCACCGTCAACCCCTACGGCGGCTCTACGTCCTACGGCGGCGCCTCGGGAGGAGGAAGTCGTACCCCAGCCTGGAACCCCACCGCCACATCGTCCTCCTACACAAACGACCCCTTCTCCGCTCGCACGCCCGCCCACGAACCCTCGTACGTCCGCACACCTGCTCCATCCTACCCTACCCCCCAAGACTTAAGACCTTATGATGCGCCTACGCCCGGGAAAGACTTTACAACGGCGCCGACACCGGCGGCGCATCCCAGTAACGGCTACGCTGGCAGCACGCCTGCTGCGCTAGGAGGGGCGCCGACGCCTAAATTCAGTGGGGACGCACCGACGCCGTTTAGTGGGCAGCCCGAGACGCCCGGGTGGAGAGGTGAAGCGGATGACGAACCCAGGTATGAAGAGGGAACGCCTAGCCCTTAGGACGAGGGAGTGGGAAATTGCAAGACGGATACGGTTAAGGAATGGTAGCATGTGCATTTGATGGCGCAGGGGGGGACGCGGTAGCGAGCATACAGTGGCATTCAGGGATGTGCCCGGAGGACTAGGCGCTAGCGGACTGTCGCTCTTGCCCCTTTGAGATATCAATCAAAAATGCTTGCTCGCGTTGGTATTATTCCACATATCACCCCCATAGGAACAGGAAAGAATCACGCTCATCTGTTTCTCTTCTACCTATCGATAAATCTCATCGCCGCGTCTAACATGTTTGATCAACGCCAGTATTGTCTCGTTCGGACCTCATATATATACCTCATATATGGTCGGGGTATCATGTTTGTGACGAAGTGCTCGCTGAATTAATGCAAAGCAACGCCCGTTGAAGGAATGCATGGCCTTTCGCGACATTCGTAAGACCTCCCAGTGAATTCCATCACCGTCTAACTCCGGATTTCCTGTACTCTGACCCATCCATCGTACCTATTCCTTTGCCCTCGTTCTAGCTGCCGTCGGGATTTCAACCTCGAGCCCCCAATTCCTTTTCATAGTCTTCGGTTCCTGATCTGCCGTCGATTGCCTCATCGAAGCCTTGCCATCGCGGTTCCTTGTAGGAGTACTGGAAGCCGTTGGGCTCAATGGCCTGTGGTGGAACAAACGTTTATACCGGGACTCGGGTGAATCGGCTGAAACGTTCGTGGAGCTCTTGCTTGGCGTCATGGCCAACGCAGGGAACGTGGGCTTAGTGCTGTGGGATGCCGACTTGAATATCCCACCGCCATGATGGGATGGTGTGACAGGTTGGGACGTGGATCCGTACAGGGACCGCTGCCATTTCACTTGCTGCCATTTCACTTCTCCAATGGGAGAGGTTGGGGAGTCGGTAGGGGATGAGAAAGAGGTGGAAGACGAGGAGGTTGTTACATTGGATGTTTCGTCAGCACCGGAAGACGTGAAATCGTGGAGGGTGTTCAGAAGGTGGTCGGATTTGGGGAATCGTTGTTCTTGTCCTGATTGGCCGCAGAGAAGTGTGTTGATGCTTAAAGCCTTCTTATGACGAGAAATGGGCGTCAGACGACCGGATCTGCTCTGGCGGTGTGGGTAAACGGAACCTGTGCCCACAGGAGCGCTGTTTTGAGAGAGAGGACGACAGAATTGTGTACGCCTTCGGGCTCCTCTCCTAGGTTCTGAGGTTTGGCGCGGCCACATCCTTGACTCAACCTCGCTTGGACTAAAAGCCACTCTTGTGCGCAGCTTCTGCACCGCATCGTCCAATGCCAATTCTATAGCGCAATGATTCTTGATGATGCTCATCTTGGGCCAGGTAGCTCGCTCGCCAGCTAGCATAGCTCGATGCATAAACGCTGGGCTCGGATTGGACAGCATGCTGGGAAAGTCTACGTACGAAATCTCTGGGAATATGGTGATGTCGCCAGAGTACTTCTGGCTGAGCACAGATACTGTTTTTGTCAAAATATTAGGAAAGATTCCCGCATCGGCCAAGGTGTGCATCCGATGAAGTGCCTCGCTCTTGGCAAGATGAGAGATGCTGTTGAACCATGTTGGCCCAGGTGAGATTGTGCCGTTAGGTTTCCTGGCTTCTGCTTCGATGGCGTCCTCGTCTTTGATGAGAAAAGGGACGACGTGCGGATTAACTTGGGACACAATGAAGTGATTGACATTGAACATTTCGGCGAGTCGAGTCATGGGTATATCATTATCGACTGAACCATCAATCCATCGCTGCGGGGACGGATTCCATGGTACAGCCTCGCCAGTCTTGGGGTCCTTGGCAAGGAGTGAAGCAGCTGTGTAGATGCATGGAACAGAGCAAGATGCAGCACTAATTAATGTAAGCCTCTCGTGCAATTTCAGCGCTGAGCAACCCTTACACAGCAGACCATATAAGCACATTGGGCGCGGTAATGTAGTTGAGCAATCTTGGAAGCTCGTAGAGGCCGGCACTCGAGACACAAATATTCAAAATCTTCCTCGTCCGATTGTAAGCTTCTTGGAACGTTATGTCACCCAAAAGATCCTTCATTACTCTTGTGAGATGGCTGATGTCGTATACTGCTCCGTGTTTGAGGAAACGAACTGCTTTACGGAGCAGCCCTTCCTTATTTCCCTCCTCTTCAAACACTGCAAGGTCTCCATCGCAGAACGTATCCAGGAGTTCGGGAATTTCCTCGTCGGTTTGAACGCATAGGACCGCACACACGATGCTGCCTGCTGAAGCGCCCGACATTATGCGTGGGAGAAGTTTGGCTTCCCAGAGTGCTTTGAGAACGCCAATATGATTCATCCCAAATGTTGCCCCACCGGACAACAGAAGCGCACTCCTACCGAATGCCTGCCTTGCAGACAAAACTTGCTCGAGGATATATTTTGACTCCATTGCATCGCATTTTGCCCTTGCAGAAACGTCCAACAATGCGTCCAGAGTTCCCAATGCGGATGAGATGTATCGTTCTATCAGGTTTTTGGTGCCAATATGGGCATGCTTGTACATGCGCAGATTGCCCATGTCTCCCAAATCCCTGGTCAAAGAGGTCCGGATGAGGAAGAGCATGCGTCCAATATCACAGCTTATGCGTGCTTCATCAAGCTGCTTCGACCGTGCTTCCACAAGTGGAGCGTCATAGTCTGGCGACTCGAAGACAGATTTCCATTCATTGTTGCCCTCCAGGTGGTCGAGCTCTGTAGCTGCTGCTGTCCAATCCGTATGATCCGTAGCCTAGGTTCACTCAATCAGCATCTATAATAATGGCCCAGAGTGGCAGGAATAGTAAGCTTACCATTCGCATCTTCAAATACAGGAGCTGTTTCCTGTCTGCCAAACTCTGTCTTCTTGCACGTTCATCCGGTGTCGTGCCATCATACCAATTCTCGACGGCTTCTTCTAAATTTTTGATAGGGTTTCGTGCAAAGTGTACCAGACTCGCAAGCGAGCTCGAGGATGCAAGTACCTTTTGCTTCTGCTTTCCATTATGTGGAGTTGCAGGTTCTTCGGAGCCATGGTTGAAGGACAGAGTGTGTAGTAATGGGAGGCCTGGGAAACGAACCATAGTGAAAGGTCATTGCGTTTAAGGAGGATCTGAAGGGTTCTAGGTATGAGGTACTCGTACTCGTGCTTTGGTGAATTGAGGAGTGGGACTGATAGGGTTGAAGGATTATGGTACGTATGTGCGATTAAAGATGCTGGCTATATGGTGCGGTGGTATGAAGCATGGATGATCAGCTAGGTAAGGTAGCTTATATTAAGGTAGATGTTTGAGCCAAGTGGATCGTGGGTCGCATGTAGTAGTCACGAGGTCTCATGATGCAAATGCGGATGCAGATGCAGGTGCAGGAATGACGGCTTAGACGGCTACGACTGACTGGGGCAAATAAGGTTCTACTTACTATCTTGATCTAGATCTATTCTCTCTACCTTACCTACGAGTAAAGTACCTGAAGTACTTTGATTAATTACATAGCACCTTATTACAAGCCGATAATTATCGATCCCAGTATCGATAATGAACAATAGAAAAAACAAAGAATACTACCCCAGAATAAATGCTTTGGGGAACGTCATTGGGGCCCTGCAGACGGCTTGAGCCGAGAGGTTTAAAGAAGGACTAATTAAGTCATTTGACATACAAGTATATCTACCCCCACCCACGCTCATCGTCTCATCAGCCAGCAGTCATCTTTATCCAATTACGCTAAGCTAAAGTATTCGAATGAATTCAGCATCCAGTACCCATTCCAACACCGATGAATGATTTTATTGGCAGCAGAGCTTGAAATTCTTTCTGGGGTCTGCATGTATACTAAGTCTACGGCGCGGCACATTTTTGGGGGTTCCATCAAAAATAATTTAACCCGATATCTAACGTTAAAACTCGTACCACATCTCAAGATGCGGAGGTTGTCCTACGAGCATGAACGTCCAGATAGAGCAACTTGGCTTAGAGATAGAGACATGATCCGGAACATCCATTCAAGCACACTGTAGGGCTCTGTCAGTTGTCCGTACTTGCTGCCGGATCCCACTCTACAATGACTTAAGCATTTCAGTTGTCCCAAACCTATCATGCCATCAAAGGGACGGGATCTGTACCGCACAAATGCTTAAGTCTACGAAGGTCTGGCCCAAGCAGCAAAATTTTGGCAGAGTGCGGTGTGAAAAACCGGTACCTTTACTTATTAACAGAATGGCTCAGAGCGTTTACTTCGTGTATCCACTCTCTGATAAAGCCTCTCATCTGGCTACCCACGCCGCCTTCGCGCCAAAAGTGACCGGCACCGCTGACCTCGAAGAAACGGAACAGTGATCCTGGTTTAGACTTTAGCCTCTCGGCCCAATGTCGTAGTCTCCTTTGTGAGACGAAGAAATCCCTGTCGCCATAGATAGCCAGCGTGGGATGATCCAGGAATTTCGTGTCTCCCTGAGCCAGATGTCCTGGGTGCAGGTTTGAGAGCATTGTTGCGAGCATCGAGATTGGTGGCTGTAGAGGCGATATCAAGAGATAGTGCGTATGCGGCCGAGGAATTTCCACAGACGCCAGGCTCTCAATGACAAGTGTATGCTCAGACACTTCACTACTATAATGCCGTAGTAACTTCTTTCTCGATCTTTCCATACTCCTTCGTACAGCGTCCAGACTCATCCTGCCTTCATGGCTTGCCCGTCTACTACCTGGTTCCCATTCTTGCCCTCCAACAGCCACCATCATTGCGCGCGCTGGTACCCTGACCGCCTTTCGAGCTTGTAGTGCTTCGTGGAATAGTAGGGCGTCCTTGTCCCACTGTGCCGCGAGACTGACTGCGCGAAGACGGATCTCGGCCTCTGCCGTACCTTTGTTGACTTGTGCAAATAGCTGTATTATATCCTCCGTAGGAGGTAGAAGCGTTGCTATTAGTGAGCCGTAGGAATAGCCACCGATTATCAATTTCATGCCTGGATTCGTCGAGCCACTTAGGGAGCATGACTCAAACGCAGACGCCATTGAGGACAACGTTGTATCGGTGGTCCCAGGGAAGTGTTCGCCGACCCCACAGCCCTTGAGGTTTTCGATGAAGTGGACAACAAGTCCAACAAAGGAGGAGTAATCCCCAGTCTCGGGCTTGCCTTGCCAGCTAGTTCTACCCTTTGAGGATCCTGCACCTCTGCGACTCCATTACTTGTTGGCCCCAGTTCGAGCGGTTTTGGGAGGCTACCTAAAGTTGAATGTCCCTACCACAAAGCCTTGCTTCAGTATCTCAGCGGCAGCTATGGTGACAACCCAATCATCGTAGCACCCACCAAACGGTGCATACTGCAGAGTTCGGAGTCAGCATCGCCTTTTTTTCCCGTTGGCGGATCATTACTTGGAAAGTACGAACCGGATGAGCAATAATCGCGCCTCGTGGACTCCACGGCTCACCTTCTACAGGGCTCAGCACTGAATGTGGGGGACAATATAACCGACAGTCAAGAATTGTGTTATCGTATATCGAGGGGATGGTAAACGTGAAAGTGGGCTCGGGGAGCATAGCTGTGGTTTGCTGTAATCATCAATTTGACAGCGACCAGATTCATTTGCGCAGGGTCACTGCATGGCAGAGTCATTGTGAGTGATATTGCTGTCACAGGAGCGTTGAGCATGCAATACTTGTCCCAAGATTGCCTGTTCGACACTAATCCTAAAGCGTAGAGTTTAGGGCAACTACTTCTAGCGGGTCTTTGAGGCACATTGTAACCTAGCGAGTACAGAATCTCGGCAGTACGAGATGGTCTAACAATAAAGAGACTATCAGTTTCATCAACTATACCTCATCATTCGAGATAAGCAAATCTGGCCCAGGTCCGTCGTCCTCATCCTCTGACTTATCCGAGAATCTACGGGACCCTTCTGAGTTATCTTGCTTTCCCAGTGCGTCTAGTCGTGCTGAGACGTCGACTGGAGAGACCGGTTTGGTAATAGTAACAGAAGTGTTGCCTTCTTCAATCAGATACTCTTCACTTTCTGATCGTCCAGCAGCCTCAAGTGCACCCTGCAGCACAGTCTGGCCTTCAATCATCGCTTCCAGCTCAGCTCCAATGCAGCAGATTAAGAGCTTCCAATCCCGTGCTTCTGAGACCTTCAGCTTGCTTTCAATCCGCGATCTGGCTTTTGACATTTGCTCTAGAATTTTCCTCATTCCCCTGATGGCGTTACGATTTCTGTTCTCTTGAACCAAAGGCGCTTGCATTTCCTGCATCGCTTCCCGTAACAGCTTTTCAACACCATGTACTTCCTGAACGACTTCATCCCAGACCCCAAATCCATCTTCCAGCGCGGCTCTTTCCGCCTCAACGTCGTCGGACCGCTTTTGTAATAAGACTTGCTCCTTAGTGTACTGCTCCCCCGCCATTTGCAGTGTCCGCCGCTCAGCGGGTAAAGCCCACAGCCCTGTGCTCATGATTGTACTATTGACCCGCATAGGCGGTCTCTCAAGCAAGCGTCTCGACTCCTTCTCCGACAACGTCAGGGCGGACTTATAAGAGCTGAGTTTGCTCTGTACACTATTATCCAACTTTTCAATATTCTGTAATAGGTGGCGGTGCTTGGCCTTCATTTCCCATAATCTAGTCTCCAACTCCCGGATCTCATAATCTAAAGCCTTCTCTTCGCCCTTAAGATCCTCCACTTGGCGGGTGGTGTCTTCAGATTCAATGTTATTGATACATTCCTGCAAACCAGCCTTCCTTGACTCATATCGCTGCACGATACTAAGTGCTTCTGCTCGGTGTAAGAGCTCCTCCTCTAGAATCCTGCCCTCCTCGATCTTCAGCCTTGCCAGATCCGATATGGCGCGGGAAATGCCCCTACGCGCACTACTTAGACTCAATTTCTTCTTTGTAGGCTGCCGAACCGGCACAATAGTCCTAGGGTTCCCTGAATCGTGCGGGCTGGAGTATGCCGTTGTTGGCGTTCTGCTACCTGCAGACGATGTTTCTTCGTGAGGTGGGCCGCCCGTGAGACCAGCAAGAAGACCTTCACTTTGGGCATCAAGGAGACGCTGGAGTGTGCTTTGCACATGGGCTTCCTGGCGTGAGAGGGTAATAAGGGCATCGGAGTGCGGAATCCTAACAGAGGTCATTTCAGACGGCTTTCGCAGGTCAAGGCTCCTTTGCGCAGATTGGTACGGTATTTGAGACGATGTTGAGTTTTGATCCGCATGTATTGGAAGGAGGGGAATGTCTTTAGTGGACGGAAGGAGGTTGAAGATGGATCTAAGTGACATGGCTGGTTTAGCAGGTGGGAACCAAAGGAACAGAACCTGCCGTGCAGAAATTTCGGAGATGCAGGAACGTACGAGAGACCATCATGTTATAGTGAGCAATCATTAATAGTCTTCTACATGGCAGTGTTTTGACTCTATACGAAGACTCCCGTGTTGATCTCGCTGCTGCTAGTCTCCGGCAGTCGTGCCGTCCAAAACACGCTACCAGAATTCCTTTCAACACTATCACTACAATAGGTAAATGATTCAATCGTGAAAGCTAACAAGCTACTAGCCAGCTCGTAGATGCGGTATGTCGCTCGCTGTAGATGCTACGCAAACAAGGTATGACTCAGAGATCCAACCCAACATCAGTCGTAACATCCCGTGCTCTATCTAGAATCTGAATTTTGGCGACTCCAAACTCCTCGCTCGTGATGCATTGCTAAAGTAAATGCCAGAAATAACGTCAACATCTTGAATGACGTTCTATCACAGAGAAACACCCCAAACGCCTCTACCACCGCTGACACCCAACCAATCGCTCCCTTGATTGGTGAGGCCGCTCTGCGGCGCCCAGCTGATGTTTCCAACTTCATAATCGCATTGCCAACTTGCAGTCGGCCCTTGTGTGTTGGCGGGAGTTGAGTTACTTGATACTTGAGGATTGCCGTTAGAGCCCGGGGCCAGAGTGGCATTGCCTTGGTTCAGCAGATCCCAAATTAGTACTAATGAATCGTCTCCACCAGATGCTAGCGTGCCCCTTCGAGAGGGCGACCATTCTATGCAATTAATTGCAGCTGCGTGACCCCGTAATTCAAGTAAAGCCTGGCCCGGTTGCCGAACATCTAGGATTCGTATGCTGTTCGAGTCTTGGGAAAATGTGGCCAGAAGATGCGCATCGTGGGGAGAAGCTACACACGTCGCGCTGGATCAGAAGAGATATTGGGTACAACGAAAGATAGGGCTTACTTACCTGCTAATCTGAGTAATGGTGGTGCATATGACATTGTTTGCTGCGCTGTTGTTGGGCTCATGTTCCCAGGACTGGAAGCTAGAAGCCATATTTGTCAGCGACGCGGGGATGCATTGAATAAGAAGTTTCGTACATTTTTCATTGTTTTTCTCCGAAGGCTCGTATATGATTGTACTGTGTTCTAGACTTCTAAGGTCGAACATTCGTACACTGCCGTCGGCACCACAGCTAACGAACACGTCAACGCTGTTAGCGCAGAAACGAACGTCGAACACCTCCTTATCGTGAGCTATCAGCTGCGTCTTGGCCGTCAGCGTTGGTATATCCCATATTGTACAAGTGGTGTCGATGCTAGAAGTGATAATCAGACTCGGAGAAAGTGTATTCCAATCCAATGAAGTGAGCGGTGCAGTGTGTTCGGGCGATTTGGAATTCGAAAGAAGGGCAAGAGGTGTCAGCTTTTGAGGTGGCGGCTGTGAGTTAATAGACGAGCGGGATATAGAGTTTCTTGGATTATATGTTGGCTGGGATGGCAGAGCCCATAAGCGTAGATGATCCCCAGATGTGGCCAAGAGATCAGTAGATTGCTTCTGAGAGGACGCCGGTTCCCACAGTATCCTTGTGACAGGATAAGAGTGTGTCGCTTCTGCCGTTTTGACGAACTCAAGATTAAATTGGGGCGCTTCTAATGAATGATCGAGTTCTGGCTCTGGGGCGACCTGGGTCTCGAGAATCTGAATCTGAATTGTAAGTTAGAAAGAGACAATGAAATGTCTCGATTGTCTGACTGTGACAGATTTTGACCCTTACAAAATTATGCCCATCCTCAACGTAACTTCCAATCGCCATTTTGCCGGCTGAGTCGCCGGAGTTCTGCTGCTGGACTGGCCATTTGCACCAATCGAAGGCATAGACTGCCCATGGAGCCAAATAATTACTGTTCGTAGGCAATGCAGGATAGCCATCGTTTGAGTATAAATTTCCGCTTTGAAGACCATCGTTTCCAATCGAGTCAGCTAGTGGTCGTATATCCGCCAAACCAAGAGGTGAATATCCAGCGTCTCCTTGGGTCGTCTGAGATGACGAGTATCTATGATTGGGCGGTGACGCATATGCGGAGCTCTCGGGAGTGTTCACAAAGGGGGCATATTTTGCCTGGTCCATACCAGCAGGACTGGATCGAGAATAGCTGTGTGCTTGACTGGTCGTTGAAGGCCGAGTGGAATGAGTTTGTCTCTGCGCTGGATTTTGGATTTGAGGTAGAGTTGGTACAGTAGAAGGGGCGGTAATGGACGCCGAGGCACCTGGACGACCAGATTGAAGAGAACCTGGGAGCGATGTTCCCTCTGGAGCATTCACGTATTGAGATCCTTGAGGCGTAGCTTGCTGTACACTTATTCCAGGAGCTGCTCCCCCTGCAATCTCATACGAGGAG
Source organism: Usnea hakonensis (assembly GCA_013423325.1). Lineage (NCBI taxonomy): Eukaryota > Fungi > Ascomycota > Lecanoromycetes > Lecanorales > Parmeliaceae > Usnea > Usnea hakonensis. The sequence continues at coordinate 79,718 of BLJB01000123.1, forward strand.
TGATAGGAATGATGCCGCGGCAGATCTTTTGATGTTGATTGCGTTGAGAGTGCGTTTGGTGGTATATGAAGCTCTTCTTGCCGTCGACCATATGACTGTACCGGACGTGGAGTATCAAAATCTAGGGATGTTGTCAGTGTTGGAGATCGCTCGGCGCATAACCTATCTTCGACTTACCGGACGAGCCTGCACTCTGCGAAGTCAATGTATTAGGGGATGAAGCATATGCGTTGTCATTGGCCGCCATACTCGAGCCTTGGTTTACTGTTACCCTCCGAGTATCTGCCGTGTCTCACGGGACCAGAACTTTCCACTTCAATGAGATTCACCGGCCAGGCTTGTCATGTCATCAGGTTGTGCTAGAGGTGAATTATTCATGGACCCGTTTCAGCTCATGTTGCTATTGCAGGAGCTCGTAGACTTTAGTCTCCATTTGATGAGTATGGCGTTGCTTCAGCTTTAGCCAATCACAAAAAGGCTTTATCTCGCTCACATTTTTAATAAGTTCTGTTGAAGATGAATGGACTGCAAGCGCGCTTGGCGCGAAAGACGAGATCTTGCAGCCCTGCCTCGCATGCTTTGGTTATATCTGTCTGGAAATAAGAACAATTTTTTTTCTAAATTCATAGTTTTGACCGGAGCTTTGTATTCTTACCGCGCTGGCTGGCTATCTTGACATGGTTGACAGCGACAAGTACAGCCCAGTGTGGCTGCTGTTGCTTCCTCGTCCGCCCTCCGAGATATCGCTCAGTACATTAAAGGTTGCATATGGACCAGGTCTCAGTCAAGTACTGCAAATGGCATCGAATGCATCTACTGGGCCATCGAAAGTGGTTTTGGATGTTGCCATCGCCTACGAAGACGAGTTGCTATGGCGATACTCAAAAATACAAAAGCTTTTGGGACTGATGTATAAACTGATCTGCATAATCTGCACGGAGAAATCCATCGATCTACAGTACGGCAACGATGTTGATGCCCGTCTGGTCGTCTTCCATAGACATGTGTTCGACCAGCATGGTCCCACCCAACGCACAGCCTCTCAAGGCCATGATTCATTTGGTGATTTGCAAATTTTAGCACAAAATGACCGAGCGTGGCAACGCTTATGCTCCCTCGATGGCGAACCAGCGGAGAACTTGCTTCGGGAGTTCCTTCGTATAAGGGGAGAGGAGGTCATGTGCAACAAATACATTGAGATTCAGAGGCTACCAGGAGGCCTTACCATCCTCCAAAGCTCTCCGGGAAATGCTACGCAAGAGAGCCCTTGCCATCGCCATCCTTCCGTCGCTGTGGGAGGTACTTTTGATCATCTTCATGCTGGTCACAAATTGCTCCTGACAATGACAGCCCTTGTCCTCGATCCAAAGCCTGACCTAGGGGGATGCTTGACGATTGGAATCACTGGCGATGAGCTTCTCAAAAACAAGGCATTTCAAGAAGAATTGGAAGACTTCCCAGGACGTCAGCTCGCTGTCCAGAATTTCCTCCTTGGCATTTTGGGACTCATCTCGCTGAGCCACGTATTGGTCACTACCAAACATATTGAGGGTACCTTATCCCGTGGAAGAGAAGTCCATAACACGCTTAAATCCGGGTTAAACATCAGATATGTCGAGATTTTTGATCCATGTGGCCCTACAATGACGGACGAAACTATTACAGCCCTTGTTCTCTCGGCAGAAACCAGAGGCGGAGGACAGGTAGTAAATGAGAAAAGGAGTGAAAAAGGTTGGCCTGCTCTAGAAATCTTCGAAGTCGATGTTCTCGATACTGGTGGGGATAGCAAGGATCAAGCAGAATCCAACTTCCAAGGCAAGATCAGCAGCACAGACATCAGACGCAGGATGCGCGAGAAATCTGCATTAATGTCTGGCGGACTTAAAACCGGGAACAGCGAGCAAGTCCGATTAAATTGAAAGCGAGCAGTAACAGTCTAGTGTCGCAAGCATGGCTAGCTGAGCCCCTGCATCCTGCAGCAACGTGGAGATACTGCAGTGAGACCGCAGCTAATCCAATTAACGAAACCCGAAGCAAACCATTCGAGTGTATTTCTTCAGACCATGTCAAGGAAGTCGCAAGCTTCTAAACTTGATATCCTGACAATTATCCTTGCTTGTGGGCCGAAGCGCCAGACATGCCGCTGCTCTAGATCGATTCTGGCTAGACGCGTTGATCACATTTGCCAATGACCGTTCCCCAACAGCGCATCTAAGCTTGCTTGGCTCTCCTCAAGTGCAGCTATATATAGCTCCAAATTGTGCTTGCAGGCGGACAACTTGTTCAAAATGGGTCCTACGTACTGCAACAAAACAACTTTGGGCGCACGCTTTCTATTTGTCCTAGCATATGTGCGGAAGCGCCATGGAACTCCGGGCCTAAATCTGCGCAGCTTGCATGACCTACGAGCTGTCCGAACCAGACCGCCTCCCGCACGAGCAGAGCAGTTGACAGCCATCCAGGTGTAATAGCTGCAGCGGGAAGGGTAGTCCCGGTGGTGAGATTGTGATCATGTGACCTGAAGTTGGTGCGGAGGAAAAGCCATGATTCGCTCACTCCGCATATTGACCTATTACCCACGTAGCGCTGTTCCCTCTTTTCCGTTGATGTGCGTCTTCCTGCTCCGTGTGTTGGCATGATGTCGTCTGACATCCTATTCCTGTCCTTTTGCCTTGACATTCGACGCACTTTCATCCCCGCCTCTACAGTACCATCTGCACCAAATGATTGACGTCTGCGCCAACTTTGTCCTTTCTTTATAAGCTCGATGTCCTGTTTGTGTCGATGGCGAACATTCAGAAGCTCTCAAATGAGATCCTCAATGCAATCCTCATCAATATCGAGTCGGTGTCTCAAAGATGCGTCAGCGTTGATCGGAGAGAATATCTCTCAGTTGAAAGCTTTCGGCTCCCTAACCCTCCGTTGCCATCCCAAGCGCAAGACATCGCAAACTTCAGACTTACCTGTCGACGATTTGCAGATTTAGGGATTTCCTATCAGTTTACCAGAGTCACTCTTCGTTTCTCGTCCCGAGGTTTTCGGAGATTGGACGACATTTGTAGCAATGGCCATCTTGTACGACACGCGCGGAAGTTCAGCTACCTGGTTCCACTCTTCTACGGTAACAGTGATCTACTCGGCATACCAAATGGTCGGTGAGCTGACGGTGTCAAAGGCGGATCACAGGTTGGTGAAATACGTTCTTCGGCGCTTGAAACCTTCGACCCTTTACACGCTGCGAGCTTACGAGCAAGAGAAAAAGATCAAACAAAAATACTACGATCCGGTGAAGATTTCCGTGTGCTGAAGAAAGCAATGGCGGCATTCAAGACCCTTCAGCATGTACAGATCCTTCGTTTGACCGATGAAGCCGATCAGCGTCTCCTCAGATTTTTGGAACGAGATGCGTCAGATGCTGATCCTTTTGGACAACCCTTGGTAGACTTGAAATGGTCGCCAGCATGTTATCATGCCACGAGGACTATCGTTGAAGCCCTCATGTCCACAAATTCATCTTTCAATAAGTTTTCGGGTCCAATGATGAGCCCTCAGAGCATGCTAGCTGTTCAAAGGAGCATTCCCCAGACACTCTATTCGCTTGCATCTGGTCTCACTTGTCTTGAATTACATTTTGAGGACGGTGAAGATCTCAACACAAGGGTTCAAGAACTCTCGGGCCTTTTCAGGGGCGTATTCTCGGCAGCCAAGAATCTACAGGCTGTGCATATCGGATTTCCTTCCCGTACGCCGTTAGACTTGAATCTCGAAGACATTTTTCACGAGATCAAATGGGATAAGCTTCGTGCTTTTGGCATTCAAGCTTGTCGATTGGAAGCAAGGGAGATTATTCGGCTCGCCCGACGACATAGCAAAACACTTCGGGGCCTGCGCCTGCGCGATGTGCTCCTCAAAGAGAATAGCATGTGGAAAGACGTTCTGCAAATGCTTCGTACAGAGATGGAACAGCTGGACTGGGTCAGTCTCCGTCGAATTGACTATTCAAATCATTTCGATGCTTCTTGGGAGGGCAGTATGGAGGTTCCTGATGACATAGCTTTTGGGTCCAGCGATAGTGACGCCGAAGAGGACTTCCCTACCCATCTCAGCGATGATGACTTCGATGATAACAGTGACGATAATTCAGATGAGAGCAGTAATGCCGACACCGACCACGGTCCTGACGCAAACGAATTTGCTTTGTCGCCTGACACACCAGCCTCGTTACCTTTCTGCACATGTTCAAACAGTTTGCATTCGCTCAACGCAGACAATTTAGGGGACAACGGCCACTATGTGACTTATCTCCAGCGGAAGATGTGGGAAAAATGGGTCATCGGCAGTTACTGTTCAGAGCACTCAAGTTAGTTCTGTGAAGTAGACATTATCCGTCCATTTCCTGGCGTACAACACCCACTTTCCGTAGATGAGACTCGGGCTTATGTTTTGCGGCCAGAATCTGACGTGTGACGTGGAAACAACGGAGGGCGGAGAAATATCTCAATCAACGTTTTCAAGTTGTTCGGTAGGTAGCAATTACTAAAGAAGCAACTGGACACAAATATCTCAAGGATATGCCGAATCCCATAGTCACTCATCTCTCCTACTCCAAGTCTGTAGGTTTTCTACGATAGGAAATCGCCCACTTCTTGTTATGATCCATTCCACCTCTTCATCTCCATCATTGACTTCCTGATGCTCAGCATGGGCGGGAATCAACGCGAAGTCTCCCTTTTCCAAGATTTGTCTCTTATTCCCTCCTTCTGAAATCACTGCGCCTCGTCCCCGCACGCAGTAAACGACGGTATCTTCTACGCAAAAGTCCGATTCAGCATTGCTTATTCCAGGTAGGAAACGGAGTTGCAAGACATGCTTCGGGAGTATAAAGTAGCTCTTACTCCCAAAACATGTCTTACGACTCACATTCATTACAATGTAGGAAGAAGCAGCTGGGAAATGTACGTACGGGAGCCGTGATGATGGACAGCCGAGGAAGAATGGGGTTTGGCAATCATGACTGCAAGACTGAGCCTATGTCCTCGTGATGTGGATTTTGCAAGGTAAGAGACCAGACGCGCTAAGGCTATCCGACTTGTCAATGATTGCACCTTGCCTGATCATGCCCTCCGTCTGTCCCGTGCTTGTGTGGAGCTCAGAGGCTTTGGTGACTTGGACCGGAGCGGCCATTCTTGGATGATGTTTGATTTCAACCTTCTCTCCAAGCTGGCAAAAGTTAATGAAGAGGCAATGTACTGGAGTAGTATGTGAACCTTGGAATAAGAATAATGAGAGATGAACTAATGACTACCAAAAATGACTGACGACATTTATAAGTCTAGAGTCTAGACTCCAACCCGCCAAAAGGCAAAAGTAAAAGCTGAGCCGAGGCCCGATGTTACAGCCCGCTGTATTTAGCATGCTCAAAAAAAATGCAATTTCTTGGCACACGCATTCTCTACACCCCCCGCCTGATTTGGTATATAAAACCTACCAAAAATCAAAAATTTGTTGTGAAATTACTCTCTATAGCTCGTAGTACTCGAATTATAAAGAATACTACTTATTTTATACTTGGTATCGCTTTTTAAGTCAGTATCAGGCTCGGCCTAGGGTTTGCAGCTAAGAAGCGCAATACCCTACGCCATTTTTAGGCCTCTGAACAGTCAGCCGGTAAATTATATAGAAATCGGACTAAAGCTTCTCAAAATCGTCTTAAATAGGCGTGAAAAGTAATTAAGATATTCTAAGTAGTAAGTCAGTAGATTTTAAGTATAAATTATCAATTTTCGGTGGTTTAATATACCAAATCAGGCGGGGGGTGTAGAGAGTGCGTGTGCCAAGAAATTGCATTTTTTTTGAGCATGCTAAATACGAAAGTCACGAGGGGCACTTTCACGAATCCACCATCATTCACCAACTATAATTCTTCCTGCTAAGACATATTGGAAAGTACCTGCAGCAAGTCAATCGAGCTCACATGGCTGTGACTACTCTCTACATGCATCCGTGATTCTGTGGAGAATTTAGCTTACTTTGTGGATTTACCGACTTACTTCCGGCCGAGGCATTCTTCTTCTTGTCTTTGTCTCCACAATCGCCATTTAACTAAACAACATTATCTTATTCTCTTACCTATATCTCTTCCTCTCACTCTACCTTCCACCCCTCGAGTACACCATATCATTGTTTTCACTCCCCCTTCACAATGTCTAAGATCCTTTCTAAAGACCAAGTTGCGAGCCACAAGACGAAAGACGATCTCTGGTTAGCATAGAAACCTACGCCGCTTTCGACCCCGTCCTGACTTGGTTTCATATAGGGTCATTGTTGATGACGACGCTTACGACTTAACCAAGTTCCAAGAAGAACATCCAGGAGGCCAGAAAAGTAAGCACCTTCTGCACCCGCCCCTAATTTGGGCAATTGTTGATCCGCTGTATTCCAGTCCTCCAGCGGGTAGCCGGCAAAGATGCTTCAAAGCAATTCTGGAAGTACCACAATGAGAGCATCCTCAAGAAATACAAGGGTCAACTACAGGTCGGATCACTTGACAGCAAGAAGCAAGAAGCCCCCCCTCCTACTCCACCTGCAACACCGCCGCCAGCAGAGACAAAGACCGAGACCAAGGAGAAGGTAAAGCCTCAAGCTGAGTTAGGAACCGTTGCTCCAGTCCCAGGGAAAGATGTGGAAGAGTTAAAAGAGTCAATGGATCCATACGGCGCTCTGATACCCTATGCGGATCCATCGTGGTATCAAAGTGTACGCCAAATTCCCTTCAATTAAACATGTCCTTGCCTGACTTATACCTCTAGTACCACTCTCCCTATTTCAATGAGACCCACGCTGCTCTCCGTGCTGAAGTTCGCGAATGGGTTGACAGCGAGATCGAACCTAACGTCACTGAATGGGATGAAGCTAAGAAAGTGCCTGACAAGATATATAAACAGATGGGCGAGCGCGGCTACTTGGCAGGTCTGATGGGCCTACACAAATACCCTACCAATTACACCGATCATCGAATAAAGAGCGTGAAGCCTGAAGATTGGGACCTCTTTCACGAATTGCTAGTGACGGACGAGATATCGAGAGCAGGTAGCGGTGGTCTCGTATGGAATCTTATTGGAGGATTCGGCATCGGATGCCCTCCATTGGTCAAGTTCGGCAAGAAGCCTCTGGTCGATCGGATATTACCCGGCATTTTAAATGGTGACAAGAGAATATGTTTAGCTATAACGGAGCCAGATGCTGGAAGTGATGTTGCCAATCTGACTTGCGAAGCGAAGCTTACTGAAGATGGCAAGCACTACATTGTCAACGGCGAGAAAAAATGGATCACCAACGGTATCTGGTGCGATTACTTTACAACTGCGGTCCGAACTGGTGGTGAAGGCATGAACGGTGTATCCGCACTACTTATTGAGCGTGAGCACGGTGGTGTCAGCACCAGAAAGATGGATTGCCAGGGTGTATGGGCTAGTGGAACCACATATGTGACCTTCGAGGACGTCAAAGTACCGGTGGAGAATCTGTTAAGCAAAGAGAATCAAGGCTTTAAAGGTATTTGTTGCTCACTTTTAGAACGACAACGCTGACAGAGGTCTTTAGTTCTTATGACAAATTTCAACCACGAGCGGATAGGTATAATAATCCAATGTCTCCGTTTCTCCCGTGTTTGCTACGAAGAGTCGGTCAAGTACGCTCACAAGCGGCGTACTTTCGGCAAGAAGCTCATCGACCACCCTGTGATTCGCCTCAAGCTTGCACACATGGCCCGGCAAATCGAAGCCTCTTATAATTGGATGGAAAATCTGATCTACCAGTGCAACGTTATGGAAGATACCGAGGCCATGTTGAAGCTTGGTGGTGCTATAGCGGGGTTGAAAGCCCAGGCCACCGTAACCTTTGAATTTTGTGCTAGGGAGGCAAGTCAGATATTTGGAGGACTCAGCTACAGCCGTGGTGGTCAAGGGGCTAAGGTCGAGAGATTATACCGTGACGTCCGAGCTTACGCGATCCCAGGTGGCAGCGAGGAGATCATGCTGGATCTTAGCATTCGACAAGCACTGAGGGTGCACAAGGCTCTAGGAATGAAGTTGTAGGGGCATGATACGTGTACACTGGTGTTTCCCGGTCTTCCGTGGTCGATTTTTTGGTTTCAGGGTAGAGCAGTCAATATATAGCGAGTACGTACTGGAAATCGTGCCACTTACGTCGAGGCTATATACAAGGAGTCTCATACTCAATTTGAATGTCAATACTGAGATGATGCTTGCGATTCTCTTACGACCCTAGGGTAAAGCTTGGGAGTTTCACAACCTGTCAGATTATAAAGCCCTTAGGGCATGTGGGCAGCGCTTATACTTGCCGCAAAAGGGTGACATCGGAGGGCGGATGTACTTAGGTCCGAGTTTGGATACTTTGATGTGCCCTTCAAGCGCAACTTATCTCTCCCACCCTCTTGTCGACTTCCCTCCCACGACGATGAATACCCTTCGCACCACTTTCCAACCGCTCACCCACTCCTTGCCCGCCCCCGTCCGCGATTTCGGCATCTCCCTCATTGGTCCTGACTGCTATAAGAAACTCATCCTCGACATTGACCTCACGTCCACACAGTGCCTGAAGCTCGGGGTCTCCAAAGCTCTCGGTGTCGCTACGGTCGCCGGCGCTTCTGTTGTGAAAGTGCCTCAGATCATCAAACTCCTCAACTCACAATCTGGGGCTGGAATTTCCTACCTCTCCTACGCCCTCGAAACCTCCGCGCTGTTGACTACCTTGGCCTATAGCGCGCGCAATGGCTTTCCGTTCAATACCTATGGAGAAACGGCGATGATCGCTGCGCAGAACGTCGTCATTAGCCTGTTGGTGCTAAGATATACTGGTAAGACGGTTCTGGCCGCCGTCTTTGTGGCAGCTCTGGCCTCGGGGGGGTATTCGTTGTTCAATGAGAGCGTGATCGATATGCAGACCTTGACTTATGTGCAAATGGGAGCGGGACTGCTGGGAGTAGCGTCGAAGTTGCCACAGGTCTGGACGATTTACAGTGAGGCGGGCACTGGACAGTTGAGTGCTTTTATGGTAAGCGAGGGTTGTGAGGTCTAGGTTCCGATACGGACGAGAGCTGATTTGCCATTGTGATATAGGTCTTCAACTACCTTTTTGGAAGTTTGACGAGGATATATACAACTTTGCAGGAGGTGGATGATAAATTAATTCTTTACGGGTTCGTTGGAGGCTTCGTCCTCAACTTAGTCTTGGCTTTTCAAATGGTAGGTTCCCTGGGAAAGGATCCGAAAGGGGAAGTCAGTATTAACAGTTATAGGTATACTATTGGAACAGTCCAGCAACAGCACCGCATGCAGGAGAGATGGGCCAGAAACCAGCCGAGATAGCTATGGGCTCCAGCACTGGAGCTTCGACCAAAGGCAAGGGACCCACAACCCGCCGCAGAGGATAGCTTAGGCTGGTAGTGCCCCTAATTAATAGTCCCATATCATCTTCCATGACCGCCATCCACCATCGCGTTGAATATCATCATCTTCGCCCACTTGGCTCCAACACCACTCACATCTCACGCTCTCTGACACCCCTCATCTGCAACAAGGCTCCCACTTCTAATTCCAACAACAGGCCTCACGTTTCCCCACTTCGGATTGCCCAGTACCGCTATTCCACCAAACTACAAGCCATCTAATGCCCGCAACTCCAACATCTCCTCCGTTGGCTAGCCAGCCCGCCATCTTCTCCGATCAATGCATTTCTTTGTTGAACCCTACCCCTTCATCTTGACCTTGCGCCAACACAAGTAAGCGCACAGCGATTTCCCACCCCCCCTTCCTTTCCTGCCAATGTCTATCTCGTCCACGCTTCTTGGCGCTTCACGCTGCCAGTCTGGCATTATGTCTGCACGGCCGAGGTGACGGGAGCTGGCCAGAGGATCTTTGCGGTGATGAAGCTATTTGCTTGGGAAGGCAAGCAGCCGCGCTCTGTATTAGACTTCGGTGCTGAGACGAGCAGGAGGTCGGCTGCACCTGACGAAGGGCCTGCTCTTCTGTTTGAGTATTCGATCACCTTGTTCTTTGCTCAGAGTTGGAAATCGGAAATAGAAGTGCGCAGATATACTTAAGGAGGTGGCGTGAGCAACAAGCGGCGCAGGGCCACGGTGAATTTAGTCAGGCAGCGGGAATTGACTGTGGATCGCTTTGTCAGGGATGGAGCAACGTCTGGCTGTAGAGAATGTTTTGAGAGGGGGTTGTCGATGTCTGTACCGGTTGGCAAAGAGCTTGGAGCCGGAGATGTCTAGCAACGGCAAAGGTAAAGGATCTGGAAAGCAGCGAGTCAAAGACTCCGATGAGGGTGGTATACATACTTAGAGGAGTGTGTCATAGAATGTGTCTTTTGAAAGGCACAGACGGTTTCATGATGATTATATCTCGTCCGTTTGTAAATCGTCGGATTTCCTGAGAAGCCTCTGATCGCACTTCAACGCCTTGGGTATCTCCATTGCTATGCATCGTGCCAGTCATTGCCTGGACTTTGGAGAAAGATCAAAAGTAGTCGGTATGATCGTGGAGGTGTCCCTTCATCGTCACTTCTTCGGCTCTTCCCCCCTCACCAAGAATCTCAATATATCATCCATCGCCAAAAACTTTCCTGCCCTCTCTTCAACCTTCTCACTTTCACTGCCCTCCGGCCCCGCCGCCCCAGAAACACCTCCCATATCCTCCTCCGCACCCTCTTCCTCCTCACTCTCCTCATCCCTCAACCCCGTCACCACATTCTCAATCCCAGCTTCCACCTCCGCAAGAGTATAGTCCCCACCCCACTCATGCTTCCTCGCCTGCTCATTCGCCGTAATCCCCGCCCATTCCCACAACTCTCTAATCTCGTCCCGTCCTCTTCCCCCATACTCTTGACCCACTTCCTCTCCCGCTGAACGACCTTCTTCGACCCAATCTTCAACATGTGGCTCGAGTTTCTTGCGCAGTAGCTGATTGAGGATGGGCTCCTGTTCACGGCCGGGGTATGATGGTACGGGGTAGGCGACCAGAGAAGAGAGGAGCGGGGCGTGGGTGGTCAGGTGGGCGGAGACGGAAGCGAGGTTTTGGGAGATTATTTGGGAGAGGGAGTGGAGGGAGGACCTGGAGGGCTTTTAGCTACTTTTATCTTCATATTTCATGGTACTGTGGATGAAGAGAGAAGAAAGTGAGAATCATGCGGCTGTCTGTATGTTGTCAAGGGGATTGCCGGCTTACCACGGTGGGAGAGGCTCTACGCTGTGGATCTGGTGTTGCAAGGATGCCAGGGAGCTGGAAAGCTGAGCGAGGCGCTGCCGGGTCTGTTCTAGGATTCTGATGTCCTGACTTGATAATGTTGCCATTTTCGCATTTGGCGCGTTTACTTTGTAATGGCTTGGTACCGTATTCGTACGAGGGGACGAGTAGACGACTGTAGAGACGAGTAAAAACTTACTTCGTATTTCTCCACGATCTTAGGTCTGTCTCTATTTCAGAAAGATTTTTAGTACTTGGAAAAAAATTGTCGGTACTTAAGAATGAGGTTGTTGTAGAAGTCCTTGATCAGGTATTTCCGCCGACTGGGGTGCTTTCACGGGTGTTAAAGAAACAGACTGGTGTTTGATCTGACCAATGCGTACGACTACGCTTTATCTGCAGAGGTCATCGGCTGTCAAATATCCATCTAGCCATCAATGGACTTGAACAATGGGTTTGATAATTGCAAAAGTTAGATATATCCGTGATCCCAATGTCGATACTCCAAGTGACAAGAGCGAGATCAGTGAGTGTTTGGCTCTTCTGTAATTACTGCTATGCTATTGTACAACGCACTTGCTTATTTAGTCTTGCCCGAGGCTATCAGCAGGTGGGCAACCGACGATCAGAAGACAAAAAGACGACGGTCGAGAGCGCTTCCTAATCCTCGCCGGGCTCATCATCGTCAGAGTGGTAATCGAAGTCATGCGGCACCTCCGCATCCTCTTCTCCTTCCCCTCCCTCATCCAAGGCGGTCAATACTCCAGCTGCCTCGGCTGCACCGGTTGATGCCCGAGTCGATTCCCCTTGAGCCACCGCAGCGTCAACCTGATCTTGTAACGTAGATCCTAAAGCAGCGGGCTGAGCGGGCTTTTTAGCCTTCTTCATCTCCAAAAGCGTCTTCGACTCTGATGGCCTGGTGTCATTCAACAGTATAACGCCACCAGTGGGCTTTTTCACGGGTTCGTAACGTTCATCTGGGAAGCTGACAAATTTCAGCTGTGCGGGTAGTACTCGTGACATGTTTTCGAGACTGTAGCCCGCTTTTTCTTTCTCCAACTTCTTTTTCAAGCCTTCAGGCTTGTCGGGCTCTTTGGCGTCCTCGTCTTTCTTCTCGCCCTCGCCCTCAGTCTTGACAGCGGGTTCGTCGGTCTCCATCTTGTCCCCAGTATCTGCTTTTGGCGCAGTGGGAGTGTGATCGATGTCCATGCTTTCGCGCCTCTGCTGCTTTTCTTTCTTTTGCGCTCTACGCTTTGCCTGCGCAGTCGTTGAGAGTACGGCAGTCTTGACTTTCTCCGGAGCGTCCTCTGTCTTCGCTTCCTGCTCGGGAGGGTAGTCAAATAGACTAGGCCGGGTCGCGCTATGAAACTTGAAGCTGGGAACTTCAAGGTCTTGGTCGAGACCAATGACTGATGTCGGGGTAAAGCTCAGAGACAGGAAATGTGTTAAGGGGAACCAGTACCAGTATTGAGTGAAAATTGCCATTCCGACAATACCGGCCATGTTCAGATTACCCGTCTGGGTCTGGAGGCTTATCGTGCAATTGCGGCCACCAGCATCAATAATCCCCAAGGAAATTGCACTGCCGAATTTGGTCATGGCATCTTCATGTCGGTCGCCAATGGCTTTTTGCAGTGTCTTTCGGATAGTGCCAACTTTTGGATTCATTGCCTCGTTTTGCTGTACCATGATCATGGAAAGCGCAATGAGTGCTCCTTGGCGGACGAAATCAGTTGGGTCCTTGATCATTGGCTCCAAAAGATCGATGGCTTCGTCCAGACCAGTGCCTGCGCAAGATATACCTAGTGCCATTGCTGCGCCGTATCGAACGTGTGGGTTATACGACTCTGACAGAAGCTCAACCATACGCGGTACACTCCTAGGTTTCCTGAAGAGGATAAAACCTAGACTCATGACGGCGTATCTCCGGACATCATCACTGACGTCGCTGACCGCCACATGAAGAAGTTTGCGAACAGCTTTATTGCTGCCAGTACCACAGTAAGCAAGGGCGAGTGTCTGAATCCCTCCATATCGAAGAATTGGATCAGGGTCCTCCAAAAGGCCGTTCACCAACTCATCGGCCCCTTCTTGCCGGCCATACATTATCAGAGCCATCCCAAGACCGACGCCACGGACGATCTTTTCATGTTGTGTTTCGTGGGCATACTGAATCAAAATCTCGAGCGACTTGATGTTGCCGGTCCCTAACATTATCAAGCCCATTGCGATTCCTACAGCTTCACCATTTAGGGCTGAGTCGGTGTATAGAACATTCTTGAGATCATCAAAGATGTCTTCATCACCAGTAGCCATCCCAGCGAGGCCTAAGCCTAGAGCACCACCATGCTGCACGACCTCTTCCGTTGCTTTCTTGAAATGATCACGAATAAGTCCCAATGCAAAAGTCTCGTGATTAGCGTAGATAAGACCCATCGCATAAAGAGAACCTCCCTGACTATAGACAGAGCCCGTGTTGGCGCCCTCGACAGTATCTTTCGGCAGATATGGCTTCAATAGTGTCTGCCCATTGCCAAGGTCGCCGCGATGTATGACTCCAAGCGCAGCAGTGGCTGTAAATTTTGACCAATTGACCGCTTTACCAAGCCAATCCAGATTGTCACGGAAAAAATTTGCATTCATAGTGCCGGAGTTCATGAACCCACATGACAGGGTAACTGCGGTATGGAAAATCGAATTTCGTGCTTCCAAACTATCTTTGAGCTTGTTAAGTATAGCAACATCGGCATGATTGTTGCGGTAAAGGAATTCAAGGTTCAGTTCAATGGTTTTTGTCCCCGATAAAATTTCTCGTATCGAGTCGAACGCTGTCTCGTCCTCTGTGCTTTTTGGCCGGGCGTGATCCGCAGGATCATCCAGCGACGAGGTTGGAGCGGTAGCATTCTCGTTGGACTCTGACAAGAGCTTGTCAGTCTCTTGTGCGTCATCGATTCTATCTTCATCCATCTTATCTACGCCATCATTAGGCTGAGTAGCTGTGGGCTCGGAGACTTTCGGAAGGCCTTCCCTAACCTTCTTCAAGAATTCTTGAGAGCTGTTGTCGTACAGGTCGAAAGCTATCTGATAGGCTTCGGCTACGCGGCGTGGACCTCCAGTCTCGACCAAGTCTGTTAGTAGCCTTGATGCCATAGAGTCCTCATTCAAATAAACGATGCATTTCGCTATCGAAAATACGTCTGGAGAGGGAACATCCCGTAGTAGATCAAGGATCAGACGCAGTAGCTAGTTGTGAAATTGATGTCAGTCAGAGTATACGCCCATCGATCTGTAAAAAAGGAACTGGGGTTCCTACCTCCTGACGCAGTCCACGCTCCTGCACTACATCCATACAGATACCCAGTAAGTACTCCAGTAGCTCCTCAGCCTGTCCAATGCCATCTTTGACCGGCTTGTGTCCCTTCTCATCTTCGCTCGCACGGAGTATAGTCCGTCGAATAACATCGAACTTGCGTGCCTCTACTGCGATTCCTACGACTTGGCGATAACGCTTTTCCCGGAAACATCGTTCAAACAATTGATCTATTACCGCTTGCAAAGGTTTCTGAATTCCTCGTTGCTGTGCGAGTGAGGGAGGTAGGGCAGTTGTGGGGACAGGGGCACCCGCAGGATCGAACGTACTTGTACTATCTTGGCGTGAAAGTAGGGACTTTGACGGGAGAGTTGCCTGTGAGAATGGCATCGTAGGGGAAGCGAGACTTGCTGATGTACTCGTGGCGCCGTTTGTTGTTGAGGGAAATGCGGTATTGAGCTGAGCTGGTTGAGTTAAATCATTCGTAAGGGCTGTATCAGAGAGAGCAATGTAGGTATCCACGCATTTAGATATAATGGTATCCTCGAATTCACCCTCGTGATCCAGGTCGAATAGCTTGCCGGCACCAAGCGCAAATACCATGCTCTCATTGTATTCCTGAAGGTTGTAGTAGACTTTTGCTGCGACGAGAGCGGCCAGCTCTCGCTCTGGAAAGTGAGGATCTTCGTACAGAGCCTCTACGTAGCCCACGGATCCGACTACTTCTGTCCATAGTGAGTCGATCTCTTCGTTCAATTTCCTCAGTGCGAATATCTGGAGCTCAGCATCTGGCTCTGATAGAAAGCCCACCACACCAGCTGCTGATGTCAATCCGACCATAGTAACGTTGTAAGCTCAAGTGAGATCTTCGGACAGCTAGCGTATGCTTTATCTTATGTTGCGAATGAGTGAAACGGACCGGATGCTAGATGCCGATCAATTTGAAAAGGTTTCTTCAGATGCGCATTCAGGTGATAGGGTGTAGGCGCAAAAGGTAGTGAAGCGATGCTGTTTGAAAGGTCTCAGGTGTTAGGCAAGCTTCTTACACGTCGAGTCAAGATGCTTGGCTTGGCGGCGGCAAAAAACGCTAGTACGTTTTCGTCAGCTCTGGGCAGGTAACCCCGAACGTAAATATGGTAGCGACAGATCAGATTGAAATTGCAGACATCGCTTTCTGGAAAGCATGGAGACAAGACAGATTCATTGAGATATCCTCAACTATCTCAACTTGACTTGGTATATGAGGTATTCAATATAGAAATTTTATGCCAACTCCGCGCGAAGCGCACACGACCCTCTTTCTAGGGATGTACGATTAGGGACTGAATGGATTGATAGTGGTTAGGGGCAACGATACTAGAAAGAGCTACCTGGAGCTGGCTCCTTCGACGTGCCATCATTGCGAAGAGGTTTTGGACATAGCGACCTCGTTATTAAGGCAGAGCCCCAGTATCTTCTCCACCAAGATCCTCACAAAACGCCATAACAGGGATTGATACAGTCAATCGTTGAATGTGCCACGAATTTGGCCGGCCCAAGCTGACCCTTTGATACGACAAGATTCACCTGAGGCTTTAGTATTGTGAAGAATATCGCTGGAGTTTGAAGGCATATCAAGGCGTAAAAAGACTAGGAGGGATAAACTCGTTCGGCAAACATGGACATCAGATCAATAATCGACGCAGACGATGCGCCTCCACACAGAAAGCGATCCGTGTCAGGCCCAGGGAACCAAGACTATAGACCCCGCCCAGCTGGATATCCTAATCCCCACCAAGCTCCTGCCCCAAATACTCAGGAGCGCCGTGATGGAAGGCCTCCGCAACCGTCGCCTCTACAAACCATAGGAAACAGCGACTCTTGGGTAAACGGAGCTGCGCAAAGCGGCGTACGATCACCATACCAACAACTGTCTGCTTCCGGCTCCATCAGCGGCCAGTACCTTCCTCCACAGATGCCAAACCAAAGTCCTGTACATGGTCCTCACCATTCCCACCGTGAAAGTCATCAACCCTCAGGCGCGTCCATTAACCGCTCATTTGGTCCATCGACACCACTGAGCCAAACTTCCAGCACGAGCACACCGGGAAGTGCGCACGGCCACTCTAATCTAGGACGTCCAAGCTCGTCTCACTCAATACCTACCCCAAATTCTGCGCAGCAGCCTCCAAGCTATTTCCGAGAATCTCCACAGGCATCACATACTCAACTGAAGTCTCTGACTCAATCCCAGGCTGGCTCACAGTACATGAGCCAACCGAGTACACCTCTAGGGCCTCCATCCACCTTTCCAAAAGCCAACTTCAGTATCCGTCGTGAGTCCCCAGGAAGTCTTAATCGAGAGCAAGCCCTCGTAACAGGAACTTATGGTCAGCCCCACGCTGTGTCGCCTTCTCCAGTCACGGCTGGGTCTCCACAATCTTATGGTGCTCGGCAGTCACAATCTATGAGCCACGAACCTATCAATATACGTGAACGGGAAAGAAGTCTGAGTGTCAGTCCGAAGACAAGGCTACCGAGTCTACCGACCATGAATTCATCGGAAATGCTTTCATCTGAAGCTGGTATTTGGAACGGGCAAGTCACGCCGGCTAAGCGCAAATTAGAAACAAATACGCCGGATTTGGCAAGCACACGTGAACCAACAATAAACCGAACACAATCGGCACAATCGCGGGTGTTTTCTATTGGAGTAAACGGTTTACTTAATGCAGCACCAACCAACGAGCCACGGAAAAGAGTGCATTCACAATCTGGAAATCCTTCGACACTCAATACAGAAAGCAAGAGGACGTCCTTCGATTACATACCTCGCAACCACATTTCACCCGCAACATATCCAGTGAACCTTCCCTCAGCTCCTCAAGTGCCATCTGACGCAAAAATAATGCCATCTCCCAAGACAGAAATTTCGGCTCTGATTGTGTCACCTTCGAAACCTACAAAGAAACGAGCTCACGATCAAGGCCCAGCCGATGACGAAACGAAGCAGCCCATAGATGTGGAAAACATACCCTCACCAAAGAGCAAAGCTCCAGTTCCGTCTCTGCCAGCTACCAAAAAGCCTCGTTTGGGAGATTCGCTGACAAATCCCTTGTCAATCTCTGTTGAGAATAGTGATGCCAACCCATCGACAGCGTTACCAGATCCGAAACCAAAACCAGAGAAGAAACAAAAGCCTCCCCGGTGGAAGGAGATCCCAGTTTGGGCTCAATCTGTTCCTAGAGATAATCGCCCTTCGAGCCGTAATCCTAGGCGGGCACCCCAGTTGCAGGCCCCGATCGCTTCGGCGCCAGCACAAGCAAATGGGCACCCAAATGGAACGCAAGGGGCTAATGGCCGCTCAAACCAGGCTAATGGTGTGCACATACCTGTGGCACAACCAATTCTTACGGACACTGGACCGCTAGGGCCTTGGGAGCCTAGTTTCATCAACATCATACCTGCAGAGGAAATAGTCAAAATCATATCGGATTGGTTATTTCAAAACGTCGTTCTGAGAGACGATGTCGGGGTTGGTCCAGCGGGGGGTGGCACCGGTGGAGGAGCTGTTCTGGAGATTGAAGCCAAGATTGGTCAACTGATCGACAAGAACACTAACGACCGACTTCGATTGCCTGTGCTGAACGAGTGTATTGTCAGCCACTCAGATCCAAATATACGAATCGCCTTCAAGAGCTCAATGACTGATGTATGCCCTTAGCTGTTCCCCATGCCACGATAAATGCTAATACCACGTATCAAACAGCTTCAACACAGAGCTCTCAATCAATTCCTCAACGCAGCTCTCCAAAAGTCCCAGATCCGAGGCCCAGCATCCTCTACTAGTAAACCGCGCATCCCCATGGACTACAAACACACTCGAGAGACCGACACCTTCTACGAGCTTACGCAAGCCGGCGCCTTGGCCCTTCCTCAATCCTTAGCCTCGGGTGTCAACATCAATCCTCGCCATGCGAACAAATCAAAGGTGCGTATCACGACGGATCAAAAGACTGGCAAGGTGCTTGCGAAGATTATCAAAGCACGTGTGGCAGATATCGACATCTACAGTCCAAACACACTGTTCGATTGGCGCATTAGTGTGAATGTGGAAATGGATTACAAGGGAGAGTTGACAGACTTGGTGGAGCCTCAAACGCGGGATGGCAAGCAAGCCGATCGGAACAAGGATCGTATGAGTTACAAGCATTTGGCGTATCAGATTGATTTGACGCAGGTCACGCCTGCCGAGGTAATTAAAACACTCTCTTGGCTAGCCGAAGCTGACAGGAATGATGGTAGGCAACGTCCAAAACAGACAAGGAGCATGAACTCGAGATTGAAGTCTCTTCCGAAGAAGTCCGCAGGCAGGGTCAGCTTTTGAGTAGTGGGCAGGTCAGCCAATATGAGGATCTGGTCAGGGGGTTCGTGGATAATGTGAGGGTATTGGCTAGGCACTGCCAGCTCTAAGGCGAGGGTATACGCTTCGAACGGGCAGGCAGACCATGGCCAAAGGACAGGGGAATTTTAATGCCTTATTTTCGCAATGTGTATATAGGGAGAGATATGATACCCCGCGCAAATTAGGCAATTCTTGTTTCATGACGGATGAGATAAGTCCAACCCGGCTGGCGTTGACATCTGAGCTGGCCGCGATACAGACGTCACCTTCCCCGACGATTTTGTAGTGACAGCAATGCTGTGAGTGTGGACTGTGGAGGCAAGTCCAAATTAGCATTAGCGTTTCAATACACTAGCTCCGTTACTATATCGCCGTGTCCCAAAATGGGAAAATAGAGACTTGGATGGGACTGTTTGATGGCATCATAACGCTGGGTAACCGGTGGTATGTCACTGCGAGCCAAAATTTCCAGGTCCCGCCTAGGTGAGGTTGACCAAACATGTGCAAGATGTCTGTTGCGTCTTCATAGGACGAGAACGACCAGGCGGCCGTTCAGCGCCTCCGCATCACACAATGAAGCCATTTCAGGCAACGCTAAGCTTGGAAAGCTGCTACGGAGAAACTATTTCTCTGCCAATGGAAGCCTCATTATCTCCAATGCTCAATGGCAGACGCCAAATACGCGATACGAGTTAGCCAGACCTCCGCGCCCACCGATACAGGAAGACGGATCTGCGACAACTTTGGGAACTATATTGCAGAGCCAGCCCACGCCTGAGACCTCGAATGGCTCCTCGCAACTTCCACACCGAAAAAGGAAGCGGTTAAGGGCTGGGACCGATGCGGAAGCTCCTCTCCCTCTCGATGCGTCCTCTCGCCTCTCCACTTTATCCTCGACCATGCCTGCCACATCTTTTCGTCGACTGCTCACGACCTGTCTCTCCCTCTCAAAACCACGCCTCTCTTTCCTGATCGTATTGACTACAGCGACGGCATACTCGTTATACCCTGTCCCCACGCTGCTCCTACCATCGAGCACCGCATCTCCCTCCCTATCGGCTCTGACTCTCATCTTCCTCACTTCGGGTACCGCCCTCTGCTGCGCCTCGGCAAACGCCCTGAACATGCTGTTGGAGCCCAAGTACGATGCTCAAATGAGCCGCACACGGAACCGACCCCTTGTTCGCGGCCTCATCAGCAAAAAAGGAGCTCTGATATTCGCAGCCGCTGCCGGTACCTTAGGAGTGGGAAGCTTGTGGTTCGGCGTCAATCCTACTGTAGCCTTCTTGGGAGGGTTGAACATTGTGCTCTATGCTGGAATATATACGCCCATGAAAAGGATTTCCGTCCTAAACACTTGGGCTGGTGCAATAGTCGGCGGCATTCCGCCATTGATGGGCTGGGCGGCGGCAGCAGGACAAAGTGCGACAGGCAACGGGGAATGGAGAGAACTTCTATTCAGCGAAGGAAGCGTTGGTGGGTGGCTTCTTGCAGGACTGCTCTTCGCATGGCAATTTCCACATTTTAATTCACTGAGCTGGCCTATCCGGGAGGAGTACAAGAACGCGGGATACCGCATGCTTGCGTGGACAAATGCTAGGATGAACGGCAGAGTGGCGCTCCGATATGCGATACTCTGCTTCCCAATATGTGCTGGCCTGTGGTGGTTCGAGATTACGGACCAAGGATTTTTGGTCACGAGCAGCATTGTCAATGCGTGGATGGTCAAGGAGGCGTGGAGATTCTGGAGAAAGGAAGGGCACAAGGGAAGTGCCAGGGGCCTGTTCTGGGCGAGTGTCTGGCATTTGCCGGTGGTTATGGTGCTGGCTATGGTGCATAAGAAGGGGCTGTGGGAGGGAATATGGAAGCGGCTGAACGTTGAAGCTGAAGACGAAGACCTTTGGCTGGATGATGAAGAGGTAGAGACTCGTGATAGTAGTACTGATGGGCATCCATTACGGGTGACTAGAGCCCTTGTCTCCAGTGCAGAGTAATACGAGCATCGTATCTTGGCAGATTCTGAATCATGATTTCTTCCCTGAATATTTGGTGAAGCTCCGCATTACGGCTCAAAGCTCTGATGTTCGAGAAGTCGAACCACTGAGTGATCCTGAAGTCCCTCCCAAACTACACCAGCCCCAAACCCCCCAGCCAATTCTCCACGTTCGCTACATCTTCTCGTCGACTCTGAAGCCAACCAAGAAAATGGGGATCTACAGTTGTAGATTAGGGGATTATGGAAAACTATTACATGCCCGGTTACGGGATCGACGTTCAAAGATGATCGGCCAGATTGAAGCAATTGGGGTCGTTGAATTTCCGAGAGAGAATGAAAAGGGTCGTCGAAGGAGGGGGATATTTATTTTGGAGCTCGCTGTCCGATATGCTATTTGTGCAAGTAATGGCTACCCGGCGTGGTACATCAAGAGCATCATCATGAGGCACGGGGAATAAGACTGGGAGGGAGGGGGAAAGGAAGGGAGGAAGAGAGGATATGTAATTGGCAGTAATATATGTCGTCTGAGGACTATGGAGATGTGAGAAATCTTGGCGATTTGCGAACCGAATGAGAGATTTTCTTTTTACAGTCACAGATAATGGAGTTCTCATACTCAATCAACGTGAGCTAAAGAGGTGGTCTTAGGTCTGTACAAAGCTTGATGCTGCCTGCTGTCCACAATCTGTTGTACACTTTCCGTCTCCGCTAAAGTTCAAAAGCTGGCGATCTCAATCCAGCTTCCCAGGAATCCCAACGCCAGCCCCTTTTCTCCTTTCATAACATCTTCCCACTCAGCAAAGTTGAGCCTTCCCGGCCCGCCGCGTTCCTCATCCTCGGCCGCAAGCATGTCCAGCGCAGCATAGTATCTCAACATGTCGGGATCGGGCTTCACAGCTGAAATGCCGGTCTCCTCAAGACTCTGGTCCTGGCTGAGGTGGTCATTGGATGGGACGCCGGTCATGGTTGCTTTGGGAGTCAGCTCGGGAGTGGAGGTCGAGGTGGGAATGTCCTTGCTCGATTTTGCCGAAGTTATTGCAAGACTGTTGGGTCGATTTTGGGGCAGTGTCGGGTCTGGAAGCGGAAGGCTCCCCAATTCAAACCCTGTTTGCGATGTATGGATGTTGGGTTGAGGGGGGGTCAACACTGAATCTGTGATATCGCTGGTTCCGTCTAATTGGAGAGTCTGGTCAATGGGTCTATTCTGTGGGAGCGTTGGATCCGGTATTTGCGATAGAGTGCTAGAAGAGTTGCTAGACGAGACTGCAGCGTAGCCGGATTCAGCAAGCAGGTCATCCAAAGGTTTCTGCTCAATGGTCTTTTCAAGAGCCAGAGGGTTGGCCTCGTTGAATGCAGCAACGGAGTTGTGGAGATCTCCGAGTGCTTTGGGAGGGAAAATCGGCTCGGGGTCTTCATTTGGCGTAGGTTTGAGCTCCCCTTCATCTTGGATTACTTCTCGTTCCGCGTCCTCCGTACTTCCGCGCAGGATCGCCCATAGCTTTTCCTCTTCCTCAAGAATCTTCTTTGAAGGTTCACCGCATTTACCGCAATGGAGAAAAGGCGTTACTCCATCTTGACCACAACTCGAACAGACAACCGGTAGATTGTCAGTATTGTCAGTATTGCCCACCTCTGCAGAGGGGTTTCCGCAGGATGTACAAACCTGCCCAGCCCGTATCCAGGTCACTGCTTCCGAGGTATTGCAGCGAGAACACTGTTCCCCAGTTTGACTGTCTATCACGCCCGTTTCCATTAGTGACATGAACGTGAGAAGTTCGTCGGCGTCGCATGTCTCTTCAATCTCTTGAGTACCTAGACAGCCGCGTCGCAGGCTCTGTTGTTTGAGACGCCACCGCTTCTGGTAAACATTTAGGTAGAATTTAATTTCCCTAGGGTCCTTCACAAAGGCAACGATGTCTGCGCGATGCCTGTCTCTCATGCACCTCGTACGAAGCTCCGCAAGCGCTAGATCTTCTCTCAATCTGAAAAGAGGATCAAGTAGTTCATTCAATGCTTCCTGAGTGACCTGATAGAGCACCTCCCGTCCAACGTCTTTCTCGGGCTCCGGTACAAAACCACCCCAGCGTTCGTTGACGGGAACACTACGTGACGAAATTGAAGTTGCTCTAGACCGAGATTCGTGCTCATCGTCGGTACCAACATCATCTCGAAATCGCACCTTTGATGATGAGCGAGAGCGACGTGAAGACGACGACGGGACAGATTTGCGTTGCTCTTCAGCTGGTTCCTGGGGAACTGGGGCATCGATCATGCCGCTAATGTGGCTGACAAGTGAATCAAATCTTGCAACGAAGTCAATTGCATCATGTTGAAGTGACCCGTATCCAGACAAATCCTCGATGATTTCTCTGCTGCCCCAGTCATTAGTAATCATATCTAAGACAACATTGACCAGGTTCTCTGGAGACTCCACTGGCCACTCCATAGCTTTGATGCTTTCGATCAAACCTACGCGGAGTTCGCCGGCTTTAGCGGATCCTAGGATACGTACAAGATCATCCTTTCGTGACTTGTCCATCTTGCGCAGTGAAGTAGCGTTATTTCCATCGTCAGACTCTGCTGGTCTGTCTTCCTTAACAGCGTTTTCTCCTTCGAGATAAAAAGATTGCCTCTGTTTCCTGTTGCGAAGGGCGATCCGTCTGACAAATTGGCGTTCCTGATGCTCTCTCGCGACCCTCTCATGAGCGGCGCGTCGAATCGAATCTTGATCCTGGAGGTTGTTTACGTCTTTCAGCTCCGTCACATCCGGTAACACCTTGTGAAGGTCGACGTCGGTAATAGCTCCAGGAGGCCATTTGTCGTTTTTGATAACGTCTCCAACCCACGGCCCAATTATTCCCTTCCGTTGCACGTGCCCAAATCGGGCTGCTTCTGTAGAATCGGCCAGTATTTCGTCGGGATCCGCTACCTCATGATCTCTATCATCGACCGCACCCCCAATATCGTCGTATATCTGATAGTCACCATGCCCATCTCGACGTTTCCCCTCACTTGTTCTTAAACGCTCACCCGGCGGAATAGCGCCGGAGAATGCTGAGCTAAGCGGCTGGCTACCGAGGACGATATCCCTTGCTCCATTTTCGGACACGTCATCCTCCATTCCGGTAACGATGTCCAGTGTGAGCTCTTTGGTAAGCGTATAGTACGCCCTAAACATTCGCAAGAAGTCTTTACGATCGACAAAGCCGTCATTGTCGATATCGTACCCTTTGAAAACTCGCTTCCAGCGTTCGTCAGCTTTTTTTCTTGTAAGAGCTGCCCGTCCATGAATGAACTCTCCGAAGCCAATCAGTCCATCGTTATCCACGTCGTAGAATGAGAAGGCGCGGTCGTAAATTAGGTTTGGAGGCGGAGGGCGCGTCGAAGTGTTTGGTACAAAACATTTGTCAAAGGTCCTACGATCGATCGCTAGATTATATTCGCAAGGATCATCGTCCCACTCAGTTGCTGCCAAACACCTGAACTGCTCCCAAAGAGCCTCGATTTCTACAGCTTGATAACCAGTTTCCCCCTTGAACTTCTCCATCATTTCTTTGGGAATGCTGTACGTCACGGTGGTTGGCCTTCCTGGATACCAAATGGGCTGGCACTGCCTCGAATTGCCAAGAAACGGTGCTGGAATTCGGACTTTGTAAAAGAGGTGGGTCTTTGGGTGTATCTGCAGAGCTTCGCATTGTTCGCACAGGTCGTAATCTACACAATTAGAGCAACGATAGCGTATTCCTTTGATAGGCATAGCATTGCAGCTGTTGCAGGTAACTCCGCGATGAACATAGCTTTCCTTACGTGCTTGTTCCTCGGCTATTCGCCAGAGTAGGTTGCCAAGGTTTTGGCCTTCTCTACTGCCGTCATTGGTTCGGCTTTCCTCACGCCACGAATGTTCGCTGTCAGCGTCTGCGACTGAATCCCTTCCTTCAAGAGCTTGCATGGTCGAAGCCAAGTCACCGTTTCCAGAGTTCTGCGGATTGGACTGCGCTGCTTCGTAACGTTCTTGACGTCTGTATTCAACATGTTCCTCCCACCAAGCAATGCGTTCTGTAAGTACACCGCTTTGATGCCATTGTAATACTTTAATAACAATCTCAGCTGAGAAGCTACCATTTTCTTTGAGCTGAACAATGATCGAGGCCTGCTGGTCGTCTGATATTGGACTCGGTGCAAGGTGCTGCCAAAAGTAAAAACACAGGAAAGCCTCCTCTAGCTCTCTTCTGATAGTTGCGGCCTCTGGGTCATAGGCAGCAGCTAAACGAAGATCTCGTTCCAAAGGCATATGACGACGCAATGTATTAACAAAGCTGAGCCTCTCAACATTGTAGGGTCTCTCCCCATTGTAGGAGACAAATAAGTGATCGCCGAATGTCTCCTGGTCGGAAGCCGCATCTGCAAGGAAGTCCAAAGATACGGGTACGGTACCCCAAGGGACATCAGGTAAGTATCTCGATCTCTCAGTGAGCCCAGGAGCAAGATAGCTGTGAGCACCAGCGCTTGATCTCCTGCGTGGACGACGCCGCTGCCTACGCGCATTTGAGCGATGTAATGGGACTTCAGCTGCTTTGGACGAAGACCACATCTGCTCATGAATATAATAGATGGTACATCCTGCCGCAAGTGCGGTCAGAGCTAGAATAGCAGGCCGATAGCGGGCAAGCGCCGCCCAGCTTGGGTTTGAGCTCGCCATATCCGAATCCGATTATATTCATGTTTCGAATGACACTGCAAAATTTGGATCAACCGCAGTATTCCATGAGCAATCTTACAGGGAAGAGCGCTTCCTCTTGCTGAAAATTTTTACAGCAGCTGGCACATACATGCACAGTAAAACAAATGTAAGATATGCGTAAAATTGAAAGGGCTAATTGTTATCTATTCATTAGCGTCCGCCGTCCGGCGCTTGAAGCGCTTGCTGGCTACAGCACCAGCTTACTAATACTTCACTTACTTCAAATATTTGCGAGTCGACAGCGCCAGTATAATTAATCCCAATATCATTTCACATACAACATACAGACTCAATTTTGTTTGACAAATCGACACTACCATGAAGATAAAACCCCCGGTGTCTATAACCCAACACCCTCGTTGACTGGCTGAGTTCGGAAGCATCCACGCCTCAAACATCGTTTCAGACATGGAGTGTTTTGCTACTAGCATGTTCGGTCGTATTCTTTTGATGAGGTGCCGAGATCGATTAGGCGTTCGCTCTCCATGTCAAAGACTCCAGCCGGATCATGTCACCTTCCACAGCTTTCGACCAATCTCCTCTCTTCAATTGCAAGTGCTTATATCAACATCGCTAGGTCTCGCTTCAGATATCAGTGTGCTAGAGATTCGTACGGGCCTACTGGCGTGATCTTTTCCTGTCCTGATTTGAGCTCAGCATTTAGAACCACACGTAATGTCTATTGATTTTCCATTTCCTCAAGCAACGCGCGTTCTGCAAGAGTGGATTGAGGATGAAAGAGACAAAAAGATGTGGAATAACCAGTTGTGGAAAGCAGGGATACATGGACACAATATGTATCTGTACAAGGTGGTCTTCATCAATTAGTCTCTTAGTCCCAGTATTTGATGACTCCCTCTAACCCTGCTGTGGCCACTCGACTCGTCGTCTGTCTATTCCACTGTACACACGTAATGGCCCCTTCACCAGCCCGGATCTTGTGATGCATCTTGCAAGTCTTATAATCCCAAAAGCACACCCAGCCTCCACTATCCCCGCTTGATACCCAGTCGCCATTGGCACTAAGATCTACATCTATTGCGTAGCCACTCGTATTATGGCCACGGAACTCCTTCTTGCGATTCTGGCGGAAGCGGTCAGTAGCAGCATATACAACAATCTTATTGTCGCCGCTTTGAAAGCAGACAGATTTTCCTGATGGATGAGGAGCTGCGGCTGTAAGAGCGAACATGTGAGGTTCCGCGATAAATTTGATGGGGACGGGGATATTTAGTTCCCATGCTCTTAAGGACTTGTCGTCAGACGTAGTGATGAAGCGTCGGTCTTCATCGACAAAGGTAATCGTGTTGATAGGGCCAAGATGGTGGTCATATTCTTGGGTCATCTCGCCAGAGCGAGTGTCGTACTGAATTATCTTTTTGTCCGACATGCCAGCTAAAAATTCATGAGGTGATGAGGGATTGAATTTGATACAATGAGGGATTGCACCGGTCTTGAACCGGGAGATGGCGGCGCCAGTTTCAGTGTCCCAGAGTTTCATGAAGCGATCGTATGAGCCACTGATGAGCTGAGTGCCGGTAGGGTTAAAGTTGACGTCTGATATAGATTTGGTATGACCGCTGTATGTTCGAAGGAGCTCGCGATCGCGGTAAACGTCGAAGATCTTTATCTTAGCATCTGCAGAGGCCGACAGGAGCAGATGATTTGTGGAGGGAATAAACCGAATAGCGTTGATAGGCTTCGTGCCATGTTTCCAAGTATGTATGAGCTTCCTAATACGTATTAGTACCTCGTTTGGAAAACGCGCAGACACATAAAAAAAGGAAAAAGTACTTTGGATGGAATGTTCTTTCTAGCCCTTGTTCCTTATACAGATCGATATCAATATCCCTCGGAGCATGCATGTACGACCGTCCCTGGTAATCGACTAGCGAAGTCCCATGAAAATCTGTTGTTTCTTGGTTGGAGCGATCGTTCTCGTAGTCGGTAGCAGCCTTATTCATAGCGGCCATGTTGACCGGTGCGACTGACTCGTCTATATATTCCTCGTCACTTGCCAGCTCCTCCTCAGCTAGAGCGGCCTCGTCCTCGTACTGAACCTCTTCCTGGTATTTCGCCCATGGTCCTAGGTATCGTCCCTCTCCGTCAACTATGCTAGGATCCCCTTTGGTCTGCCTTTGCCGCTTTGCCCTCGAAGATCGCATTTGGACAACATCTCGCCCTCCATACTTTTCTGCGCTTGCTAAATCTCCCACTAAGGCTCCATTTGCATTAGGTTCCTGGGCATAGCCTCGGGACTGGAAAGTACGGTGTTGATTTGTGAACGTAGCGTCACTGATCGCAGCTTCTTCTGCATATCCGGTCAACACATTCTTCCTTTTCAGAGCATTTCCCTGGGTGGTTTTGAACGGGTTCGTAGGGCCATGGGATGGGCGCGAGAGGTCTGCGTAAGGAACATTGTATGTGAGTGCGGTATCAGTAGGTTTCGCTAGCATCACCTGGAGTCGCATTGGGTCCTGCATAATGTTAGAATGATAGCTGTATCTCCAAGAACGGTAGGACCAAACATCTAATGAGACCTCTGGAGCAGCGACAACAGTACTGGCAAGGGTCTTTCGCTGCTGTTCTCCTGGTGGAGAGGCCTCATCGTCGCTTGACGCGTAGTCTACACCAAGAAGCGCCATGATCGTTACTGAAGGATTGTGAAGTTGAATGCCGTAGTCAGATCTCATCAACGTCGTAATACGCCGGGGTTTAGCCGACTCTGTGGTGGCCACACCACCAGATAACGGCATTCGATGTCCCTTGGTCTCAATCATTAACGATAAGGTATACAAAATTATTGCAGATTTTCGGGCTTTTGCGTGTACGATGAAACCAGCCCTACAGATTGGAAATTTGTAACTTTCTCTTTCGCGAAATACAATGGCTATACATCATCAACATTACGAATAAGTTTACATATAGTAGCCTGACGAGCCCAAGATCCTCTGCTGGACTGAAGCTTCGTCTCTTCATCTCTCAACTAACGGCCACTCTTCCGATCTTTCTTCCAGGATATCCTAGTGTGTATGGTCCTGCACACGCGACCGCCTTCCATTTGCTAATGCCAGTTGCAGGTGATCTGCCTTCACTGCCAGCCGCCTTCTCGCATGCTCCGGTGTGCCTTCTCTTTGAGTCAATGCGATTCATCCCTTATTAATGCCACTATCATGCTGTAGAGATAGAAAAAGAACATGATCAAGTGAAAGCCGAGCTTGATGAATGATTCCTAGTCTGCTGTTAGCTCGCTTGGTTCTCACGAGACGTTGGGTACGCCCAGAGACGACGTCTTCGTACTTTCTTATGGACATTGAGCTTTCTAAATATTTCGGTCGCGTCAAGAAGATGTTGATTCTCAAATATTCTGCCCTTCCATTAGCTTGTTCCTTTCGGCCACATTCCCGCAACGCCTACTTCTTTGCATTGTATGCGAGTAACGGAAGATTTAGGACCAGGGCGATCCAGTAGCCGTTGATAAGAAAGAGGGCGGTAAGGACGCCGTGTACTGCAGCTTCGGGCACAATGTAGGTGTTAAGGCGGTTGCAGAGGTCGATAGGATTAATGTAGTCACTAAAGAGACAGTACAGTCAGATTATTATTCTTTGAAGTAGCCAAATCACAGCAAGCCTCAGGTAGAATAGAGGTGTTGCTTACCATTCCAGATCGCTGTACATAATTGTGAAGAAGACTTGTAAGAATAGGTTCACGGCATTTATTAGTACCGCCAGAAGGTACAACCATGCTTCCCCCGACATCATTTGGAATATAGGTTCACTCAAGATAAGGTGCCTAGATGGTCGTGGCGCTGGTATGAAATAGAATATCAAAGGTTTTAATCCGTGTATCTGGGCCGATAAGCAAACCTATAGGACGGCGTCACAAGCCGTGAATCTTGTAAAACTGGCACGGAAGTTGCGTACTATACAGTCGTAGCAGTCGTCCTCTAAGGCGTTTTGCAAGCTTAAGACTAGAATTAGAAGCGAGTATTGTTAAGGGAGTACCTCGTTCCTGAGTGAGGTTATGCTCCAAATTCTGCCTGCCAACGCCTAAAATTACTACTACCACTTTAGGGTGTTACATTTTAGCGTTTCTATGTGCCTAATCTTTCAACACTTTCTCCCTTCGTCCACCCTTGTGCGCGCTCTTCAACACCAATGCTAACCTATCAAAAACAATTACAATGTTCGGATTGCGATTGCCAAGCTCTTGTTTATAAAGGAAGCCACCTCACATTGTGGAGTAGTCTCATCTCTATAGTGACAGACTTGGTAAATTTAATCACATGTGAACATGATTTTTTACTAGGGTATGTGCAACTGCAACATATTGTTCATGCCCGCATAGGTATCATGCGCCGGCCTCATCCGCTAGTGGCACAGTGCGATAGCCCTTCTTCATGAACGATGTCATCATCTCCAAGCCTTCTTCGAGCACATCCGTTGCGCAGCAGAAGCCAAATCGTACAAAGCCCTGGAAATCCTTTCCGTTTCCAAAGCATCTACTTCCTGGGACTAGCATGACGCTCATATCCTCCATTAGCTTCTCGCAAAATACAACATCATCCACAGGAGATCCCATATTAGAGAATTTGATAAAAGCAGTCGTCCCGGCTACGGGTCTCACCCACTCGCAAGCCCACCTATGACTCTCGACAAATCTTTCGAGAATCTCCAGGTTACGTTTCGCGAGCTGGATATTCCTAGATAGTAGTGAGTGTATGCAGTTGTTGCCCAAAGCATATGCCGCAACCTGGTCATCAAGTTGGCTCACACTGATAGTTGTGAAGTCTCTGGCTTGGGCGCAAGCTTCTATGATCTCAGCACTCCTAGACGCAATCCATCCCACTCGTATACCTGCTAGGCTATAAGCCTTTGACAGCGAGCCTGTGGCGATTGTCTTTGCATACCCTAGTGAGAGGACTGAGGTGGGAAAGTCTTCTGATCCAGGCGAGATCGAGTGGAAAAGAGGGCGGTATACTTCGTCAGCCATGACAATGAGATTGTGCTCCTCGGCAGCTTCAATTAGCAGATCGAGAGTCTTTTTGGGAACGATAGCACCGGAAGGGTTGTTCGGATTGTTGATGATTATCATTCTGGTGTTTGGGCGTATGAGACTTCTCAACTCTTTAATGTCCAATTGCCATTTTTTTGACTCCTCTGCTCTCCAATAATCCACTTCGGCTCCCATTCTCCTAGGAATCTCATATAATTGTTGGTAGGCGGGATAATGACATATGACGTGGTCCCCCTTCCCGATGAGACCATAAAAGACTGTCATATTTGCAGCAATCTTGCACGTTTCGGAGTCAGCACCCTCATTTGCAGATCCAAATCAGGGAAAACAAGAGGTGTCTAAGGAGTAAGAAGGGTGCTGAAATTGGGCAAGGTGCTCTTGCGACATGTCTCCCATTTGGAAGGCCCGTCTCCCAAAAAGAGGAAGCTAGAAGGATGCCTTACTGCGCCAGGAGTAATCAAGATATTTGCTGCTTGAAAGGGTTTTCGGGCTGAGTAAAGGTTTGCGAGATTTGTGCGTAGTTTCTCTGACCCGCGTATCGAGCCATAAGTAAGCTTCGTTGACGAAGAACATATCTCGCCCGTTTTATTGTCCGAGAGATTTCTAAGATCTTCGAGTGATATCGAGGCCACGCATGTTTCTGCGATGTTATATTTGGCGTGAGTCTCATGCGTGTCCATCCACTGGGTTTTGGGATATCAGCTCCTGATCGTAAGCCTACTAATTTACAGAAATGACTATGACCGCAATATAATCAGATGGCATGGTGCGATGCAAGCAAGTGGCCCATTGGTGATGCTGCAAATCATCGAAGCGTAGAACGTGGATCAGGATACCGATACTTATGAAGCAGGTTCTGACTGAAGAGATTTGCGTCCCGAAGGAACTCCGCAGAAAGAGGCAGCACTATTTTACTGAGAATCACGCAGAATACAGTTGTGGTGTTAAGATGATTACAAGCTTACCTGCTCGACTTCGAAAGGCGCAACTTTGGCGATCGTCATGACTGTCAATCAAACGTTTCTCAAACTTTGGATGCGGCAAGTCCAAGGTCCACAATTGAAGTACTGCATAAAGTACTCCGTAGTATGAGATTTATATGCAGAAAGTGAAACGAGGTGGTCCCATCGATGTCATCGGTGCGTGCTCCGAATGTCTGCCAAGGACCCCACAATCGAGAACCCATGCGAGCCATGCAAGCTCCGCCCTTGAATCGCATGACCCACAACCACTAACTTTTATTCAATTTCTTCTTCTTTTTCTTTTTCTTTTTCATATCTTTCGAGAAAAGAGGGACTCGGCCGTTATTATTTGGTACCTCTCTATGCTCTTGATGCTCTTCTGAGGCCTGGTTTCACGTTATCGGTGCTGCCTCAGCCGCCACCACCACTACCACCAGCCTTCACTTCAATAGCCCATCATAGATCTGCCACCATGATCAGGCGGCAGGTTGCGCTTGCTACGTTTGGACTGTTACTTCTTGTATGGCCTTCGTCCTCATATCAGAACTTTTCTAGGTCCGATCTCTTTCAGTCGACTTACTCCCTCTACGACGACCGACCGCCAGACTGCCCGCCTTGTTTCAACTGCAACCTCGAAGCTTTCCAGTGCGCACAATTCGCTACTTGCAACAAGTACAATGGCAAATGTTCATGCCCTCCGGGCTTTGGGGGTGAGGACTGCGCAACGCCTGTGTGTGGCTCTCTAGCTATGGGCAGAGATAGGGCCCCAAGAAGCGGAGGAGAGTGTGAGTGTGAAGAGGGCTGGCAGGGCATCAACTGTAACGTATGCAAGACGGATGAAGCCTGTAACGCGTTGATGCCAGAAGGCAAAGATGCTACATGTTACAAGGATGGTGTTGTAGTGCATGAAAACCACCAAATGTGTGACATCACCAACAGGAAAATTTTGGATCAACTGAAAGAGCGGTATCCGCAAGCTACCTTTTCTTGCAACGCCGAGGACAACACATGCAATTTCCAGTTCTGGGTCGGTCAAGAGGAGTCCTTCTACTGCGCCCTCGACACTTGTACGTACAGCTCAAAGAATGAATACGACAGGAATACTACAAGCTACAAATGTGAGCACATCAAGTGCGCCTGTGTTCCAGGACGTATGCTCTGTGGAGAAGAGGGATCAATCGACATTGGAGACTTTCTAGCAGAGGAAATTAAAGGACCAGCGTCATTTTCATCGATTAGCACAGAAGAGGGTAGCAGCAAAGATGGTAGCAAGTTTGAGGAACCAGCGATGAACAATCTCATCAAGAGCGTGTTTGGAGACGAGTCTATTACTCTGCAATGCTCTTGGGGCGAATGCTTATACCAAACTGACGTCCCAGGTTATACCAGGCCAGTCAAGAAGATCAACACGCCATTAATTGCTGGTGTGATTGCTGGATGCGCCTTGTTTGTCGTATTGGTGATCTTGCTGGTATGGTATCTATCTAGGAGGCAGCTCAAACATGGACCCATTTATCTGTCGGACGATTCAGATGACGATTTGGCTCAGATGATGGCAGAACACAAACCAGCATCCCTCCAATTTGATGACGTGTCCTACAACCTAAATGGAAAGCAGATCCTGTCCGGGGTTCAGGGCATTGCTCTACCAGGACAATTGATGGCTATCATGGGTGCATCAGGAGCCGGCAAGACTACTTTTCTCGATATCTTGGCAAGGAAGAACAAGCGTGGTGTTGTCGAGGGCAATTTTTACGTGAACGGAGAAAAAATCATTGACAATGAGTACCGCAGCGTTGTCGGTTTCGTGGACCAGGACGACACCATGCTCCCAACGCTGACCGTCCACGAGACCATCATGACAAGTGCTCTGCTTCGATTACCTAGAGACATGAGCATTCTAGTTAAAGAACAGCGCGTTTATGAGGTCGAGAAGCAGCTTGGGATCAGCGCCATCAAAGACCAGCTTATCGGATCAGAAGAAGGTAATGGACGTGGCATTTCGGGAGGTGAGAAGCGTAGGGTTGGAATTGCTTGCGAGCTGGTCACAAGCCCCAGTATACTCTTCCTGGACGAGCCGACGAGCGGGCTGGACGCTTTTAATGCTTTCAATGTCATCGAATGTCTCGTAACATTGGCAAAAAACTACAACAGGACGATAATCTTCACCATACACCAGCCTCGATCCAACATCGTCGCCCTCTTTGATCATCTCGTGCTCCTCGCAAAGGGGCGGACCGTATACTCTGGACCGTATGCCAGCTGCCAAAGCTACTTTGACAGAATTGGGTACGCGTGTCCGCCTGGCTTTAACATCGCAGACTATCTCGTGGACCTCACCATGCATGCTCAGACGGCACATACGCCGACTGACGAGAGTGGCCCGCCTGGTTTTGACGGAGGCAGCGAAGGTATGCGAACTGTTAACAGTAGCGTTCGTGCCATCAAATCCATAGCTAGTGCTTCAAACATGAGCTTGGACAACAGCAGTTACGGGAGCTACAATGAGTCGAATCAAAGACCAAAAAGCAAACGCAAATTATCACTGAAACAGCAGCAAGATCGTAGGCTCTTCACGCGGAAGAAGAGTACCACAGGCGCGGAATCCCCTTCAACCCCAAAGACTGATGATGAGACCTCCGATCATAATGATCGCAGAAACAGTGCGGATCTGATCCGCCTATCAAAGCAGCAGGGCCAAGTACGTCCGCAAATTCTGGATGATCCACATCAGCTTCCACCTCCAGCCTATGGCACTGGTACTGGACTGGATGATCTTATTACAAGCTATTTGAACTCAGATGTTGCTGGATCTGTTCGAGATGACATCAACGCCGCTGTCGGCAGTGCATCGAATGCAAACGGTGCAGTCAATGGTCAGCCTAACCACGCAAGAGTCGTATCAGGTACTATGAAAGGCTATCGACGTGTAGGTTGGATAAGTCAGTTCACGATCTTGTCGCAAAGAACCTGGCGAAATCTCTACCGGAATCCTATGCTAATGCTCACACACTACGCCATCGCCATTCTCCTTGCTGTCCTGTCTGGCTTTTTATTCTACGGATTGACAGATGACATCAAAGGCTTCCAGAACAGACTCGGCCTTTTTTTCTTCGTTCTTGCCTTGTTTGGCTTCAGCACCCTGACAAGTCTTACGGTCTTCTCGTCCGAGCGACTTCTGTTTGTACGGGAAAGAGCAAATGGTTATTACTCGCCCATATCTTACTTCGCAGCTAAAGTCGTCTTCGATATCGTACCCTTACGCCTCATACCTCCGATAATCATGGGAGCGATCGTATACCCTATGACAGGCCTAACCCCGGCGTGGCCTGAATTTTTCAAATTCATACTTATACTAGTACTTTTCAATCTCGCCGCAGCTGCTGTATGCCTGTTCATTGGTATTGTCATCAAAGACGGAGGCGTCGCAAATTTGATTGGCAGTTTGGTAATGCTTTTCAGCCTGCTCTTTGCAGGGTTGTTACTCAATCACGATGCAATACCTAAGGCGGCGCTATGGTTGCAGACCGTAAGCGCTGAATTCCTTCCTACTCAAATACCGTTTGCTAATATGCCACAGCTCTCAATTTTCCACTACGGTTTTGAAGCTCTCATCGTCAATGAGGTCACATTCCTCACTCTCATCGATCACAAATACGGTCTCGACATTGAAGTGCCCGGCGCGTCTATCCTGAGTGCATTTGGATTTGACAATCTCGCTTTGTGGAAAGACGTGATTGGTCTTGCCATTTTCTCTGGTGCTTTTATCGTCATCGCCTATGTGGCTATGCATGTGTTACTAGTTGAGAGGAGGTAACGATTAATGTGCTCCACACTCGCAGACTCCATGTATGTATTTGTGTATATTTGGGCCGTGATGGCACTCAGTATTTTAAGCGTGATTGGGCGAGCGTGTAACATCATTTTTCCTCAAAGCAGAGATATCATACAAATCTCTCAATATCGCGCACCAGCTGCAAGCTACCTCATTTCTTTTTGCCGATCATGTTTCGTTTCGGCAGGTTCGTTTTCGTTCATGCATGATCTTTCCGTGGCGTGCCGCAAATCAGAAGGTCTGGAATTCCTGCCCTTCGCCACCGGCTTTGTAAAAATGGCATCTGGTGCCGGCGGGAGCGATTTGCCAACATGGAAAAAATGCCTCAGACGATCATGATTCCTATACATTTGTAAAAATGGTATAAGATGAACTGCCTTGCTTTCTCTTTTTTTCTTTATCTCCACAATCCCTTTCTTTGAAAAGAAAAACAACCCTCTCAAGAAAACCAGTACCAAATCATTTACCTCTCCCTCTCCCTCTCCCTCTCTCAGAACCCCAACCCAAACCACATACGTTGAATACTCCTCCATCATCATTACACCAACCTGTACGCTCCGCCCGCACCGTCATCACTCCAACGAGTCCCCCACAACCCCCCACTCCCACCATGTCTCGACGCTACCACGGTTTCTTCGGCGTGTATACCCACTTCCTGGTCGTCGCCTTTGGGCTCGTGGTTATGATTTTTGAAGCGCTGTGAAATGGAAGGTGGGATGGGCGGTGTGTGAGTTGGTGTTGTGGGGCGAGGGTCATGGATTCTAGTGCTATGGACTTCTATGGATTCATGATGTTATGAGGCTGCATGTGATATAAGATTAGACTTGGGCAAGGAATTCTTGGTGATAGATTATTACGACTTGATGATGCTGAGATGGGAATCTGTCATGGGTGGGGTGCTTGCTACGGGGCCGGGCTCGGCGCTTTGGATGTCTAGGGTGGACGATGGGATTTGGGTTTTCCCAATCGACTCTCAACACATCTTTTTCCCAGAGAACTCGGCACGCTCCTGGTCAATCATCTTATGCCTCCATTACCAAATCCCCATCAGTAGGGTACAATTCTCTGCGGACGAGGACATTCAGCAGATATCAAGCCCGTTGAATCACACTGCTTTTCACGTTTTGCGGCACTTTTCTCAAGCCCTGATACTCATGATCTATGTAGAGTACATACCTCTCCACTATCTCTTCAAAATGGACTTTGCCCTTTACATCCTCCTAATTATATCCTCAATCACCTCCAATGTACCAGCCTTCCCACCCATATCCGGAGTCAACAGCTTCCCTTCGTCCAGATTGGCATCCACCGCCGCGTATATTTTCGCAGCAGCTTCTTCGTGCCCCAGAAATTCCAGCATCAGAGCCGTGCTCCTGATCGTGGCAACTGGATTCGCGATCCCTTTACCCATGATATCTGGTGCACTACCATGACATGGCTCTCCTATCACGAACCCATCTCCCACGTTGGCAGATGGTACAAGACCTAAGCTTCCAACGAGGGCAGCCGCGCCGTCTGAGAGGATGTCACCATAGAGATTTGGAGCGACGATCACGTCATATGAAGAGGGTTGGCGGAACAGCTTGTAGACCATGGAGTCGACGATTTGTTCTTCAACCCCTACTGAATTGTACTTTGGGTCGGCGAGAGCGGCCCGAGCAGTTTCTCGGAACAAGCCATCCGTTTGCGAGAGGACATTGCTTTTATGCGTGATGGTGACCAAGGGACTCGAGTGCACGCTCTGGACTCCAGTGTCTCTGATTTTCTGCCGCCTTTGGGCAATCTCGCCAGCCATAGACGCTATTCGGTGGCTTGCTCGTTCGGAAATACGCTTGATCGCCTCGGCGACTTTGCCAGAGCCGTCAGACGCTTCGTACGTTCGCTCCTCTTTTACATACAGATCTTCGGTATTTTCCCGCACAATGACCAGGTCTATCGGCGTTCTAGACGAGGCTGTGGTCTTGACAGGTCGAACGTTGGCATAGAGATCCATTTTCTTTCGTAAAGCAACAATGGGCGAGGAGTAGCCGGCGACTTTGGTCGTGGGGGAGCTGACGGCTCCGAAAAGGGCGCCATTGCATTCCTTCTTCAGTACTTCCACTGTTCTGTCTGGGAGGGCACTTCCTCTTTGCTGGAAAGTTTCATAGCCGGCAGGGAGATGGGTGAAGGAAAGGTCGAATTTGAAAGTGCTTGCAATGGCTTCCAGTATTCGCTGGCCTGCCTGTGTCAGTCAGGGGATGGAAGCCATTGTGACTTAAGAACGCATGCTTACAGGTATGACCTCACGGCCGATACCATCACCAGGTAATAGGCCGATTCGTAGCGACCTGGAAGCCATTGATGATTATCTGGGTTCATTATTTGCTTGGAGTGTTGAAGGCTCGAATATCCAACGCCAAGATATCGCATATTCCGCATAGACACTACTGGTAGTGAACAATTTAGCGGCAGGGAGATAAGATAAAGTAAATATTTAGGTCCTTCATTTCTTCACACTTTTGCAACAAACACTCGCTTACAGTAGCTCTACCTACAAGGTAACTATGATAACTCATTATTCTTCGTTGCTTGTGCTACCTCCCCAGAAAGCTACTTCGACTGGCTGTCTTCTGAGTTCATGAGGCTGACTGAGCCCGCATTAGGAGCAAGATTGATTGATTGATTGATTGATTGATCAAGCCATACTGGACTGCCAAACTTTAGGAGACAGAGTTTCATAGAACCGCGCTTTGCCGCTACTAGCTCTAATGCACAAGTGGGGTCCTCGGTTGATGATGATGGCTCGAAAGGGATAGCAGTGCGAGCTGCAAGATACATACCCTACCAGAATTGAGTTTTCCGCCCTTGAGATTTCACATCGTGTTGAACCGTGATAGTAGTGAGCTAAGTCCGTGGCACACCGTATTTGCTTATATCAAGGTAGGTAGTCCAAGTTCCACTCTCTTCTTGCTTCTGTCTTTCCGTTCTAACAAATTCTCGTTCGCACTTGAGAAAAACACCCCCTTGTTCAGCTATCGCTCCGTCAATAGCCATTTTGTACTTTCATATCTCGTCTTGCAACATGAGTGACTACATTTCTGGATACGATCCTAAATACGGATACAATCGCAATGCCTTCACGCACAAGACCGTGGGAACCGCCGTCATGGGCCGCGTAGTGAAGCTTATTGTAACGCCAATTGGACTGGTAAGCGAGGCGGTCCATGCCCGCAAAGATAAAGGACGCTCTCTCTCGAACGCAGCTGGTCGAGAAGAAGGCTTGAACTCGACAGCTTCAGAAGGAGCGAGCAGTAAAAAGACTTCCATTATCAATGAAGGTCAAGTGGAAAGAGGAGACTTGGGCGACGTTGACGGACAGCCTGCCTTCGTCGATGTCCCACCTGAGGTGGCTAATGAGCTTATTGCAAGTGGCCAAGCTGAGCCAACAGAAGGACAGCAACCGACGCATGAGTTGGTCCCAGACGAAAAAGGAGACGATGGTGTGGATCGCGACGAAGCAGATTGGGCGCTTGACGAAGCCGCTGCCGAAGAAGAAGACATAGAACCTGTATCAACCAATAAAGAAGACAGCGAGAACGCCAAGGAACGCCTCGGCAAACAGGCGCAAGCTTCAGCAGCCGGTGGCATGGTCTCCAAAAGTTCGATGCAGAAACTCCCTTTTCCTGTCATTGTTCCCCAACGTCGCCCCGGTACCAAGACCCGTGGCTTCATACGTGCCTATTCACCTGTTCTTGAAGGTTCCGGAATTTCCCAAGACGCATTCCTAGGTTTCCTCAAGAACCTCCACAAAGCTGCCCAAGCGTCCCCCATCTTCGACGTTGTTATGATTGCTACCGCAATAGCAGGTGCGTATCCGGACCCTATTGTTGGTCTTGCAGTACAGGCAGTTCAGGTGGCGGCAGGGATTGGACAGGAAATCCAAGAACGGTACCGCACCAACAAATTCTTGACAACAGT
This sequence comes from Usnea hakonensis, assembly GCA_013423325.1. NCBI lineage: Eukaryota > Fungi > Ascomycota > Lecanoromycetes > Lecanorales > Parmeliaceae > Usnea > Usnea hakonensis. The sequence goes on from BLJB01000123.1 coordinate 119,189, forward strand.
GAACAAGGATTTTTTTATACCCAAAGGGCTTTATGCTATGATTGTCATATACAAGACGAGTGGTAGTGAGCAGCCAGAAGTTGGGATCGAGCGGGTGGATCTGGGTGCTACTGCAGTTGCAAAGTATGGCGGAGAAGTCCAGCCAGATACGACGGTGACTGAGTCAGGAGGCTCAGAGAAACCAAAGATGCTGGAAGACGTCAAGGAGAAGATGAAGCAGCTCCGTATTGCTAGTGGCGAGACTCACGGCGAAGCAGAGATGCCTGTTACATGCGCACCGCTCATCTTTCCTGGTCTTGACGCCGCTGCGGTTGCTTCGTCTCTTGCGAACGAAGAGCGGAAAGGTGAGGGAATCAGTAAGAACATCAAGGCTAAGTCAAAGAGCGCGTCAAAATTTGTTAATGACTACTACGATCGCCGAGCCCAAGCATCTTACGTATGTTTTTTCCAACCAGCTGTCATCTCGCTTTAAGTTTCGCGCACTTCCTCGCGTCTCCTCTCCCTGTATGGATAAGCTCTAGAAAGATCTGACGAAACCGCCACAGGCCTATCAAAACCCCGATTCCACCCTGACCGCCCAGGCAGCTCCCGCAGCGCCAAAGTTCCGCTCGCGCTTTGCAGACCCCAACAACGCAACCAACACGCACTTCTTCACGCTGATCACAGGCGGCAAATTCAAAGCCGAGCCGTAAGCCACACACTCTCTTCCTTTCCTTCAGAATCCCCTCACATCCGTCCTCGACTGACGCAAAAGAAAATCTCAGACTCGGTGCACGCCGTCGCTATGAGCGCGCGCAACGCAAAGCGGCGGAGAAGCGCGCACAGGGCATCAGAGAGCAGCCGAGCAAGCGCCTACTGCAGGAGAATGTGTTGTATCTGATGGTGGTCAACATGCCAACGGAGGAAGAGTTGTCAAAGGCGAAGCGGGATCTGCAAGCAGCAAAGGAGAAGAGGGCGGCGGGTAGGGGGCAGCGCTCTTAAAAGTCCAGTCGCAAGTATTTCATTTCTGGACTTGATTCTCGTTGTTATTATATGAATGGTACCTTTTGATTCATCCGGCTATGTTGTCTGATTGGGTTTTACATGAAGCGGAAAATCAAGGGGGTAATCTATTTACCCCTGGATCAGGACGAACCATGGAGCTGCAACTCGCAGGCAGACAGAAATGGAAAATTCGGGACGATATAGGTAAAGGGTGGGAAATGCTGGTCAGAAATGCAAAACGGGCACTCCGATCCGAATCAATGAATCCATCTACATAGCTTTTTTATATAAGGTGGAGGATTGTGTGCTCGCGTTGAAATGTACAGGGATACTGCATGGTCAGGACAGAGTTTTAGGGGGTCCAATGTCGCCCTCTTTATTCACTCCTACTACCTAGGGAAGAAGAAGCATTATTGATTAAAGCAATTTTCGTGTAGCGGTCTGAAAGCCTGCGTTTTTATAAGCCGAGACTTCAAATATAGCGGGCTCATCAGCTTTTCATGACCCAGATAGTACAAGCCAAGGAAAACCACCAAGCAGTCATGATAATCTAATTCGTTTCTAATATCGTTGCGATGAGGCAGATTGGTCAAGTCCGGATTCGCTCTCAGATTTCGGAAAGACCCAAATCTTCCTTTGCAGGGACGATACGGATAGTGTTGGTGTGTCCCTTTCCTCCGCGCCAGCCTTGAACGCAGACGACCATTTCTCCTTCTCTCAAGATGCCTAGGTTAATGGCAGACTTGATACCCCACTTGAGTCGGCCGTCGACATCTTCCTGCCAATCCGTTTCCTTAAAGTCCGGTTTCTTCTGCGGGAACGCGAATGGATATACGCCGCGGTACAGGTGTGAGTACTTTGTTTGTTAGCCAGGAAATCTGCTAGAGGTGGATTACATACACGAGAGGCAGTAGAATTGCGCGTGACCATGATGATCGGGCAAACGGGACGGTATTTCGAGATCATTCGGGCAGAGTTGCCACTATGCAAGGCTTAGTTTGATCGGGGCAGCATCTGCTAGCCTAAAGACGTACCTCGTAGTCAGGACCAGGATGGCGCCAGCGTTCATCTCCAAGCTAGTGCTCACGGCGGACATGGCAGCAGACTCCAGCAGCCCCACGGGCTTGTCCACCGTTGCCCGCATATCGTTGAACAAGCTTACGTAAGGAATGGCGACTTCGGCCAAGGCACAGGTGTCATGCATCATCGCCACAGATTCCTTGGGGTAGTTTCCCTTCGCAGTCTCTCCAGACAACATGACGCAGTCTGCCCCATCGAGCACGGCATTTCCAACATCGCTGACTTCAGCACGAGTAGGACGAGGGTTATTAGTCATTGACTCGAGCATCTGGGTTGCGCAAATGACGGGCTTTCCAGCGCGATTGCACTTCGCAATCATCATTTTCTGCGCAATGAAAACCTGAGCAGGTGGGATCTCGATACCGAGATCGCCACGAGCAACCATCACCCCGTCGGTCTCTTTGAGTATCTCATCGAAGTTGTTCACACCTTGCTGGTTTTCAATCTTGGCGATAATCTGGATGTCTTTTCCGTCTTCCCCAAGAACTTTACGAATATGTTTAATGTCATCACCACGACGGATGAACGAGGCAAAAACCATGTCGACTTTGTTCTTGACGCCAAAACGTAGGTCGTTCTGGTCCTTTTCTGAGAGAGCCGGCAGATCGACGTCGGTCTTGGGCAGGTTGACACCTTTCTTGGACGAGATCTTCCCGTTGTTGATGCATCGACAGCGGAGAGTCTTGTCGTCAACGACCTTCAGGACCTCAAATGCAAGAATGCCGTCATCCACGTAGATCGTTCGGCCAGCTTCGATGACCTTGGTAATATTCTTGTAATCCACGTACCTTTCTCGGGATTAATGAAACCCAGGTACCCAGGAGGCCAGTCTGCTTACATATTTTTTCCATCACAAGCAGTGGCATACTTCTCGTCGGTGGTTATGTTGATCTCGTGGCCCTCGGAAACTGGTATGTCTTCGTCTCCAACGGTGTTACCTGTGCGTATCTCGGGTCCTTTCTGTTGTATGTATCAGTATCACAGGCGAGTATTCTTGGGTACCAGCAGCTTCTCCTACTGTATCGAGTGCAATGGCTAAAGGGCGGCCCGGCATTTGACGCTCGGCTTCTCTGGAATGGTCGATGACCGACTGGTGGTACTCGTATGCGCCGTGGGAGAAGTTCATGCGTACGACATTGAGCCCAGCCTTACGTAACATGTTAATTTTCTCAACCGAATTGGTCTTTGGGCCTGGCGCGCAAGTCAGCGAAGTTGGTTCATAACTTGATTCATGCAAGCATACCAATTGTGCAAATGATGGACGTTCGGCGATAATTGGTCTTGGGCTTGAACTCGGTGTTTAGGCTTGAGAGCCATTCGACCCTCGTACGTCCAGAGGACATGTGGTCGAGAGCGTCGGCCATATTGTAGGAAGCTGCACTTAGCTCTCAAGCGGGCAGTGAGAGAAGTTCTGTTCAGACGTGCAAGTGAAAAGGATGACTGCCGGACTAGAACAACTGTGAGTATTAGAAGAAGAAATTGTAGAGAAGGTGTAGAAGACACAGCTTTTATAGTTAGAAATCGTCTAGGATTGAGCAGAAAAAGGAATTTGAGAAGTTTTGAAGACCGACCCCACTGGGAAGCTCCGCTTCAAGCCTTTATGTCTCCGCTTTATCGCCGAGACATATAGGGCTTAGCGCCATCCAACCCATCTAGCAACCATCAACAACCGACCATCGACCAGACTCCCGAAAACAATTCTTCCACTGCTCCAAGCTTATCCCAATTACTCGTCTTGCAAACCTTTACTGTGGAAGATCGGTAGCTTGACCCGGTGCTCTGTTCGAGAAGGCTCCGCGCCATTGCACGTTCGCCATGGTAGTAAGGCACCCGTTTTCTAGACGAGGCATCTGTTGATACCATGAACAGCTCGGCCGACTGACGCACTATGCGTTTGATGCGGTACTAAGTGAGAGGCCATCATGCTAGTCTAAGGATTTCCAGGCTAACATCCTCTACAGTCTCCGCGTTTCTGGCAGGCATCAAACGCTCAACCGGCCTCACGTATGCACAACCCCAATCCAAAACCTTTTACCAATCCGAGTCCCTTCTCCCAACATGAGACTTCATGGCAGATATGGTTGTGGCTGACATTATCCCTAATGTGGGAAACGCAGCCCTAGATTCGAAGCAGACAAGATTTCTGAGAGCAAGGAGCTGAAAAATTGGGTGGATAAATACCTAGGAGTGGGAGAGTGGGTGATGGACCAGAGTGTTGCAATACTAGGTTCGAGCGGCTACTTCGAAAGGAAACGATAGGTACAAAGCGGTAGTCCTTTCTGATCACTTCTGCGAAGCATGGCTGTGTCCATATAAATGCGGTACGATTATTTACTTCGGCGTCCGAACGAGCGTTGGAGTGCGTTGAGACTGAGTTATTGAATCTCAACCCTGTCTATATTCCGCGTGGGCTGTTCGGTTGGCGTTCTCAGAGTTCCGCGGCATTACTTGAGCATAAGAGATCGTTTTGGATTGGAATCCAGATACCCCAGAAACTTACATTATTGTTAAAGACTGTAGACGCCCACTACCGAATGCTACGGCTTTCCTGCCCCACTTGTAGATTCGGGGAAGGGCCTACCCACTTAAGCTTGAGTACTTGCCGTCAATTTTCTGGAGGGCAAGCCTAGAACCATTACATACACTCCCTTGAGCATTTTAGTCATGGCTTTCATAAAGATGATAGTCAGCTGAGTGTCCAAGCGATTCATGGTTAAATTTGACCAGACATGGCAGATCAATATCTCCTCCGCGTGACCGCTGGCTCCTCCTACGACATCACCACCCACAAGACCGTACAGGTGAATAAACCTACTCCAACCCACATATCCACCGCCCTCTGTGATGCGCAGATTTCTGTTCGCATTCAGAATTATCGTGGTCTACCTCGCAAATCTCCAAATACATCCCCATATTTCTCACACCCAGGTCACCTACACGACCAATACAGCATCGCATTCACGCTCCGCCCACACGAGTCAATCCCTGGCTCTGCCCTCGTTTTCGGCAACAGCTTCGACCGGCCGATCCGTGATCGGCTACCTCCGGGGACGAGTACCGCGTTACGCATCGTGAAATGGGCAATCGACCCAGGGTTGGACGGGGATCTCTATAGCGATACTCCGCATCTATACGGCAATGCGCTCAGTAGCGTCAATGTTCTACGGGTCAGAGAAAAGATCACAGACAGCGAGAATCTGCCGGAACCAGTAGGGGAGAAGAACGCGTTGGAGGAGGGAGGAGATGGCGACGGCGAAGAATGGAGGAGAGCCAGAGATGTGCCGGAGACGAGCGATGCAAGGAAGAAGCATTTCCTGACCAAGGGCAAGACGGAGGAGTGGGAATGGGAGAAGGGCAGGGTCTACGAGTGTGACTTCTTCAATCCATATCTAGATTTTAACAGTGCGTCGGACTCTTCTTACTCAAGCAGAGATCGTTGGATGGGGTTTCAGGGAAGGATGGTAGATGAGTCAATATTTGCTAATTGTATATGGCAGCCTTTTCTCTTAAGCTTCCAGGCTTTTCCTTATCGGTTTTGCCATATCTGGGAGGAACCGACTATCTACGGTAGGCTCTCATCACTTTCCCACTCTTCACATTACCCGGTGTTTTCATGTTGCTCATTCTCACTAGGTACGTACTCAAAATCAAAGACACCGACGAAGTACTTTTCGTGGTAGTCTTCTCCTTGCTGCACAAGGAAGATGTCGAAAAGGAAGAAGCAGAATCTAAGAACGAAAGCGATGATACCGGAATCACTAGTCAAGAAACGCAGCGTTCGAGACATGAAGGCGAGAAGAGTTTCGAACCAGAGCCAGATGACCTAGACTAAGCGTTCGTTCTCAAACCACCACGAAAGTAGCAGATCCACAGCTTTTAGCCCATTCACCATAAAACACTGGGATCCAGTTTTGTCAAGCTACATAAAAGGTAAGAGGCTTCTGTCAATTCCGCCATTCAATTTTTGTTTTCTAGCGAGTTGTAGAAGATCTCTACTTCTGGCAGCAAAGATGTTGGCCACGACAGCGGCGTACTCAAAAGCGCCCTAATGTCCAGAAGCCCGCATCTTTCTGTGGAGCGATGTGGCGGAAAGCGGAGATTCCACAAAGCCGCCTTTTTCTGGTCATTTGCGAAGCAGTCTTCGTGGTTTAGCGCAATGACGGCCCGGGAATTATGCCATTTCAGTATCTCCCTATCAGACATTCTGAGACGTATTTCGCTATAAAATCATCAGGATGGCACGTTCCAGACATTACCATCTCCATAGCCGCTCACCTAAACAGGCTCTTTGCGAGAAACCAGCCGGGTAACGATATTTTGCAGATTCCACCTCTGGCTGAGAGACATGGTACGGCAAGTGGAATTTATGAGAGCATGCATTTATGAGTATATGAGCAGACGATGTATGATACCCCTAACGAAGAGTCGCCCTCAATTTCGACTCTACGGGACGAGTGTGCCACTCCGTGAGGTCTTGTTTCATGGCACACAGTGTCCACTCTTCCCTTTCTTTCTCAAGTACAACGCTCAATGGACTCTCTGGGCAAGCAGCAGCCTTCCGCCGAATTGTGGCCTGTGGGCATCTTGACGGCTCGTAGCTTGGCGGTTTGGGAAGCCTAGACATCTCGGAAGTTACTCCGTATGTCCTTGACGAAGGAATTATCCAAAAAGCCTTGTGGATCGCTTTTCATATGAAGCTGCGTAATTTCACGAGGAGGAGGCTCTTTTCAGGAGATAGATGCTTCACAGAGCTCTGAGCGGCAAGGAAGATTAGGCGAGTGGGCACGACTTTGCCAGATCTCGGCCTGGAGTCGATGCGCTGAGTGTTGGGCCGTTTGAGCGAAGTACTCCCCATGTGGCCGGCAGGATCGAGGCGAGTGAAAAGTGTTTGGAGGTTGATATTGAGATGGCTCTCAAGAGGTGCCTGAGATCGAAGAAATAAGTGTCACTGGTGCCGCTACGCTTGTTTGGTGGATGAGAGAGATAATATATCATCGACCAAGCTTATGCACATGGCCTTTATTGGTTCAGTGCTAAGCCACTGCTCCTGATCTACCACATATGCACTAAAGCTCAGCGTAAGCTATGCATTCCTTGCTGATACCTGATTGTCAAGACCCTACCTGTATCCGCCGCCTTCCTCAAGATCCTTCCTCGATTCAACCCTTCTGATATACCTAACGCGGACTCAAACGGCCACCGGCATGCATCCAGGTGTCCAGCTCCTTAATGTGATCTCGTACGCTTTGCCTCATGTTCAGCCACTCTACTTCAGCCCTGCAATATCGAAGTCCTTTTGCCAGCGTAAATTGTTCGTTAAGGACGCTCTCTGCGCAATTAGCAATGAAGCTGAGGCAGAAATAGGCCACAGTCGACCTCGGGAATGCTTCATTGAAGTACGGTTGGAGTAGAGGGGAGATGTAAGCGGACGAAGCGCGGCGGCACTCATCTTGGTACGTTGCCTGTGGAGGACATTAGCTGGATCGCGAAACTTCTGCGCATGTTGCGCACTTGGTCTGGGGCTTGCCCGAAAGTTGAGCGCTCGGCGTTGGCTGCTACGTAAAAGATCTTCGATAAGCTCCATCTTGGTCGGAGGAGGCGCAGATTTGAGACCCTGAAAGACTTGATGTTAGCACTGTCTACGGCTACCGTCGTTGGGGACAAGACGTACATTTTGTGGAGAACTGCGCAACGCGTTTCCAGAGGTACGGTTTGCTGCCATCCTGATGGCCTTGGACCGAGGGTCACCAGCCACATCAGGTGCCGGTGGCCTTTGCCCCGAGATTTGAGCATATCTGTCGAGTCCCATGCTTTGAGGAAAGCGAGGTGGTTGTCTCGAGCTTCTTGGCCCTGAGAAAGATCAATCCACGTGGCTGTTTTCAAACACTCCACAGTCCGTGCCTTGAGTTCCATCACGTCGGAGATGAAGTCGCTACCCGGATGGCAGGGTATCCCGGAGCGGCAGCAATGTAGCTGCCAGAGCAGAAGATCCGGGCAGGTGAACGGGCCCGCGAGAAGGTAGCATTGCTTCGAGGCGACTTGTAGGGCTTTTTTGTCGAAGAAGGCGAGATAGCTGGTGACCTGGCGGAACAGCTCGACGGGTAGTTTCTCGAGGCGGCTTGTACTTGCTGGGGTGTTGGGCCGAATGGTGGCTTCCATGGTGGATGGCGAGGTGAGATGTGATATCGATGGCCTGGCGACACTGGCGCGGGGGCACTGTGAAAGTGTGGCAGATGGAAGGACTTTCGGATGGACGATAGAGGTCTCTAGGTGGGACCTCGGATGATAGCAAATGTGACGGTACTCAGCCGTTTTGAAGAGAGGATTCCGGAGTCAGCACTCTTCTTTCAGGATGAAATTTTAATCGTGTAGTAAATTAGAAGGGTTGGTGCACTCCTGCCATCAATCTGCTAATATGCCACGCAGTGCTCCTTCAGTGCTACCGAAATCAACTTGACAAAATCCACGGCTCCTGGAAGGAATGTCCGATTCCTCGTTGGCAACAGATTTGGTAAGCTTGGGGTTAATAGAAACCTGGGATTTTGCTTTGCTACCTATTTATGTGGAAGCTTGGTGAGAGCTAATTGTTGGGGTAACACAGACTCTTTGGAGGGGGGAATGGTCCTTAAATGCCAAGCTTTTGGACGAATTAGGCACAGGCACGCGATTGGATGGAAACCTGTCAATATCAAAATTCGTCTTGTTTCTCATGAACGATGAAGAAGCGTCCCTCCTGTGAGGCATTTAGTCCAGATATGTACACGAGACGTTGACAAGTTGACCACGATTGGAGCCGAAATACCAACTCAACAAAAGCACGAGCGAAACGAATATTCAGGCGACGGCTACGGCCCCAGCCACGGCTCATCCAAGTCGTCGTAATAGCAATCAAACGCCGTATTCGTGGTCGCCATCCCCGTCGTCCGATCCGTGGTCCCCGTCCCCTTAGTCTGATAATCATTCTCGCCGTACGCGAAGTAGAAAGCCCTATGGCCGCCCTCGTCCGTGAGGTCCCACCCTATGCGCAGCGTGATGAGGGGCGTCCAAAAGGAGAAGAACTGCATGTGGGCGTGGTTTTCGTAGCGGTTGTCTTCGGGCTGCTGGACATCGAGCGTCGTCCCGCCCACCTTGTTGCCCTCGGGGTACAAAATGGTGATGTCGACGTCGTAGAGGGTGTCCCCGCCGTCCTGCTTGTCCAGCGGATACGACGTCGTGGCGTTGCAGCGTTGGTGCACGCGTTTCGGCGCGGTGCAGTCCCAGGTGAAGTTATGCTGCGAGGACCAGTCCAGCGCGCTCAGGTCCCACGCGCCTTGCTCGTTGGCGGTCGATGCGACGAGGGGGTTGTGGTAGTTGTAGAAGAAGACGGTGTCGCCGCCGTCGTCGGCGATGGCCCAGTTGAAGGGGTAGGGCAGTTCGCTGTCAAAGGCGGCGAATCTGTCGCTCTTGGGGTAGCCGCCCGAGGCGAAGTTGCAGGATTTGGGGGCGTCGGTGCAGCTGGCGCCGATGCCGGGGCTGATGTCACGGCCGTAGCTGTTGTACATGTTGAAGATGAGGCCTGTTGGTAGGGAGGGGATAGTGGTTGTTTGTGGCCAGCCCGCTGGTTCTGTACAGGGTTTTTTTGGAGTCAGCGTTGAATGTTTGAGGGAGTGAGTGTGAGTGGAGTTCCAGGACAGATCTTGGGGATTGGAAGTTCTTGCTCCCGAAGCTTTTCTTGCGACTCGATTTCATGGTTAAAGACGGAGGATCAACTGGGAGATGTACGTACGGAAGACCATGGTGCAATTGGCGGTGTGAATTGGTGCCGCTGGTGCAACTGCTGTGGTTGTGGGTGCTGTGGAGCTCGTCGGCTGAATGTTCAGTGACGAAGGTGATGATGCTGCAGGTGTAGAAGTTGCCGGCGCTGTCGTGAATTTCGAGATTGCTGTACCATTCAAACCTGCCGGCGCTGTCGTGAATTTCGAGACTGCTGTGACATTCGAAGCCGCCGTGGTATTCCATGCCGCCGTTGTGTATGGAGCGTGAGCGCTGCTCACACAGCTAGGCACATCAGCTACGTGGTATGTCGATTGAATGCCGAGCGTGATTTTGGTAGGCGAGGCCGTAAAACGACACGCTGCGGAACCGGAGGCACCTGCAACGGTGGAGTAGATTGCTTCTGCCACGTTGTTTTGACACCACGTCGCGGGTGCGTACACCATGCCGCCGCATGGCCTACCAGACTCAATCGAGCAGTCTGTGTAGGGAACGGCTGAGACTGTCGCAGCATGAAGCGGCATGGCTGCAAAAAGAGAAGAGAGAGATATTTGGACAATTTTTGAAAAATACATGGCTGTAGACAGGCAATGCAATTTGCTGGAAAACGCGGATGACTGAAGGAATACAAGGAATTGGGCAACCAAGGAGGTTTTGTAGACTTGGACATAGCAATCATGGCACTGCCCTTTTCATATCGCCGTAAATGAATCATCTTCTTTTCCAGGGAGCCGGCCAATTATGTTTCTGCAGAGAAGGAGCGCAACATGTCAAAGGTGCAGAAGCTGTGGAATTCATTTCAAGCGTACCCTGCGTGCGTTCCAAGTAGATGAAGATGGTTTCAAAGATTGATACGACCAACAATGATAGCAGCCAAGGATTATTTAGCGGCCTCTTTTGCCAAGCCTTCAGATTGTAAAACATGAGGTACCGGGATCATGACTAGGTAAGGTACCCATTGATATCGGATTGAGAGGTCAGTACGACAAAATTGTTTTGAGCCACTTGGTGCAGAGCAATTCAACACGCTTGGTGCGCTGATCGATTGATTCAAGACATGAGGAGGCAAGCGGTACTCCCAGAAATGCAATCTCCCTTACAATTTTCCTCCGAATCCGTTGACCATGAACCAAAAATATACAACCAATTTGTATTCAGGTATCCGTCCTACGCCCAACAGTCACTAGTTGATCCCATTGGGTTCGGGCGGGTCCACGTACATACATATAAGACTCATAACAACCCGAGTAGGATATCACCCTTGACCCTCGCATAGAGATCCACCTACCCCCACACAAACACGTTCACATCAGCCCAATAGTAATGTCACCCTTCACCCTCGCATAGAGATCTACCTCCACCTCCAAGTCCAACTCAATCTGGATTTTCAAACTTGACGCCTTCGCCCCATCGCTTGGCGGCCGGTCCAGGATGCGTGATTGTCGGACGGGGGCGATGCGTCCGCCTTTGACCTCGGGCTGCTGGGACTGCTGCTGGCGCATGGCGATGAGCTGCTGTTGCAGGGCTTCATTTTGCTGCTGTAGACCTTGGTCTTGAGTGGTGGGGGCGGATTGGTTGCGGTTGGCTTGCTGGGGTTGTTGCGATTGCTTCTGGAGTTCTTGGTTCTGTTGCGGTTTGCGCCCGCCGGTGGCTTGCTCTTCGTTATCGGAGGACATTTCGGGCTCGGGGTCTGCTCTAGAGGAGACGCTGTGGTTAGTATGGGTTTGCGCGTGTGGTGGCGGGGCAATGGGGTGAGGGTTACTGTTTGGTGGGAGCTTGGTTCTTGGGCTGGAGCTTGGGAGGGGACTTTTGAGCCATGGTTCTGGTTAGAATTCACTGACCGACACTGACGCCAAAAATGGTGTTTGTTTGGAAGAAGGCTTTTGAAAGGCACGAGTGAGAAGAGTTGAGCAAGATGATAGATGGGTGAAAAGCAATGGCGGAAGTGAGGGATGATATAATAATGAATCCCAGCCTCTTCTTTCGGCTCTTTCGAATCTTGCTTTCTTAGTAAAATGCAGCCAATGATTAGCGTTCTGGGGGCGCAATTGAGGCGCCATTTCACTTCCTTGATTTGCTCCGTGATCGACCAGCCTAAACCCTGATAGTACGTACCTCTCATGCATGATGCAGGAGTCAAACACGCGACCATCTAGACTTCTCGACCCAATCAATCAATCTCCAGCGCCATGCTTACCAACCCTGATTATTAGATCTTCTCCATCATCTAGAGTAGTGGAGCATGTCTTGAGTGTTTACTTTCATAAGTGGCAATTGTCACTGTCCTGATCTCTGATCAGACGCAGCCATCATGGTCTTAGGACTCTTGACAGCAATAGCAGCATGCCCTGCCATCATCGGCACCACTGAAGCAGTCCGCTCAGGGCAGAATAAAAACGCAAAAGAAAAGCATCGAGGACAGAAGACGAATCTTATTGCCACATGCGCAAAACAATCGTCGCAAAGCGCGCAGATCAACGGAGGCTTAGTCGTGCTGAAGAATCATAAGGTGCGCCTCCCAAGTACCGACATGGCAAGCATCAAAAGAAGGAGAACACAAACACTCACCGTTGGCCGTTCAGCTCTACATTCAAATAGCTCAGGATCTCGACGTCCCTCCCGACGACGACCTGGAATTTGAAGAACCTGCCGGTCACCCCTTCGCGGGCTATTACCTCCCTCACCCCCAACACAACTGGGGCTGGCAAGGCGAAGGCTTTGTCTCGACCATTGGCCCAGGCCCTCCGCAGCTCAACTGGATATATGTCGACAAAGATACCAACGAGGTGAAATACGGGAACAAAATCGAAGTAGGAGATCACATCGTGGGACCCTGGAATTGCACCAAGGTTGATCGGAGAGTGACGTTTGAAGGCTGGGAGGGGTTTTTGGCGGTGAAAGAGAAGCCGGATACGTGGGCGTTGTACTTTGATCGGGAGGATGACGGGTTGAAGGGGAAGGTTAGTAAGAGGAGGATATTGGAGGTGGAGTTGACGAGGAAGGAGATGAAGAAAGGGAAAGAGGATGCCGGGGTCAAGGGTGCATGATGACTTTCTCCTCCTAGGAAGAGGTTTTTGATGTTTTTACGATATGATTTCTTGTACCTTGTACATTATGTCAAATGTAAATGTTTCCACGTGCAATCAAGGTACATCATTCTTCATCCTCGTGGGCCTACCTAATAATCTACTCGACTCTGCTGACTATATTCTGCAAAAGGCACATGAATCTAATATTGAGCCAGTAATGCTCGCATATATTTCTTGCCAGGCCTTCTGATGCTACAGTGTTCATATTCCCTTCATCTACTGATGACGTCTCCAAGTTTCTGTCTGGTCAAGGAGAAAATCTCGCGTTGGTGGCGCTGATGGAAGTTTGGTACACTTCACTACTGTTTGTCAAACGTTCCGCATTTCAGCAGACCTCTCTGAAATTAACTCAATTCGCTTGCTCGTGGCTGTCGGGAATCGCAATACCCGATCGAGGTAAAGTATTTATGGTGAAGCAGGTCTTCTCGATCACGGGGCACGCTTCGAAAGTAAGTTATGAGTATCTCCAATTTGCCATCAAGTTTTGCATTTTTGGTAGTGGTATCCACTATAAAGACTTCGAGCACAATCTGGCCCCGGCCCCTTTCTGTCTACCTATTCTATGGAAAGCACGTGTATTGACCACGCGACCATTCCATTCCGCCTATGCGAAAATTTTTCGGAATCTTGCGTCGAACTCAATCCGCAACTGCGTCATGGCTTTGTAGATGTTGAGGAAACCTCTTTCCAACTCCTCTTTACTCGAGTCATCGTTCAAAGCCTCATTTGTTTCCTCCGGCTCGCTTGTCTCGTCTGCGTCTGAATCATCCCATGATTCAGCCACTTTCTTTTTGGCTGGTGGCTTGGTGCTCGTTGACGAAGCAGTAGTAACAGATGACCTCGCAATATTAGTGGTTGCTGTTGAGGCTGTTGTGCTTTCAGTATCTGTGGTTGACTCTCCGCCGAATTTGTCGTCCTCTAAATTGTTGTTCTCATCGCCTTCTCCAACCACGTCGATAATACTCAAATCCGACTCGGGAAGCTTAAGGAAGTTGGCAAGTGAACTGCAGATTGTGGCAAGCACGAGCGAAAAGTCTGCACTTTCCCTTAGCCCAATGGTCCTTTTGCATGGGAGTGATTATTCGGCAGGCGCTTACCGTTCAGAAGGAACCATACATCTGACTTCCTAATCCCGTTCGCCTTCTCTAACGCGTCGGTATTACCATGCATATAAAAATCATACAGATCTAACGCCAGAACCAAATGCGATCAGTCTAGTACGACTCGGAACAACAATATTGGCTGCTCGCTACTTACATGCATTGAGTGGGGTTTTGGCCTCGTCCGGATAAACATCCAGATGCGGGATAACGGCCTCCTCCAAGAACACGCCACTCCTGGTCGTACGGCAGAGATCTGAGATGCTCTCAAACTCATCACCGTGACCAGACAAAGCAACAAAGGCTGATCTAATTTTGGCTGAAGGTAGGGATGTCGGCAAGACAATATGATCATTGGTGCCACCGGCCTCGATGCCCGTTAGTGGCAACTTCCGGTCAGCCTCTTTGACGTGCTGATCTACGAAGGTTCGAACATATGTTGTGAAAACCTGCAGAGTATCTCTGTTATGGTCGCGAAGTATCTGAGCAGCTTGTGCAGGCAACCTTGGTAAGAAGACGATAGATGAGGACGGCTTGACAATGTTTTGGACATACTCCCGATCAGCCTAGAGCGCGAGTCAGCACAAATACGACCCATACACCCAATTTTCGTCAGGATCGAGACGACTTACCTCCCTACAAGGACGACGACCAAAGAGGTGCGCCATCACCAACATCAGAGTCCGCAGAACATGGGATTCTTTCCTATCTATATCCGAGCACAAATCGTGAAAATACTCCCCTTTGATGAGCGCGTTCAACGCAAAGCTCGAGTTTTCTGTGAAGTAGAGATGTGAGGTTAGCCCCGCAAAGTTCAACGGAGCCCCTTGAGCGCTCAGTAGGTCTTGTCTTCTAAGATACTCGATCGAGAACCGTAGATGGTGAAGTACTTGGTCCTTGAAAGCCGGCCCATCTAGATATAGCCGTGGTTGCGAAAGGAGAGAGTCGATGGCTTTTTTTGCGTAGACAGAGTCCTCCGAGTCATGCAACAGAGAGAACAACCGTAGAACCAGCGTTGTCGTGATTGGAAAGTGACCATTGAGGTCCGGCAGTCGTGAGCTTAAGAGACGACAAACTTTTCCGTGGCTGATATTCTGGAAAACAACGTTTCCAAGTAGGTCGAATCCACGACGTCCGGCTCGTCCAGCAGCCTGTCGGTAGTTCAGTGCCGTCAAAAATATACTGTCTCCTGAGAAAACCACAGTGGCACATGGCATGTTGATGCCAAGTGCTAGAGTCCCAGTTGCTATTACAACTCTTAGATATCCTTTGCGAAAAAGCATCTCGACAACTTGTCGGTATTTCCTGTTCATTCCAGCATGATGGACACCAATTCCCCTCTGCAACCCGTCAGTTAGCCATGGAGATAGGCCCCTCGACTTCATCTGTCCATAATACATATCCAGCTCAGAGGCCTCAGCTCTGTGTCTCGCGGCGAAATGGAATCCATTCGCAGGTGCCTCAGGATCGAAGTTGGCATACGGATTCGCTTCATCACTAGCCGCGTCCTGAATGTTGTCCATTTTCGAGAACGCATCATCATCTCCGCCTTTCCCTTTTTTTGTAGAAGCCTTTTTGGCTGGTCTTTTGCCAGCCATCTTCGCTTGTTCTGTTTTCCATTTCTCGAACCCAACAAGCTTTGCCTTCCAGGCTGGACTTGATTCCTTCCAGCGTGTCTCGGCCCCCTTCAGTTGGTGTATCACGGCTTTACAGATGCTCTCACATTTGTGTCTATTGTAATTAAACAGAATAGCCGGTAACGCATCCCTTTCGTGAAGCTTGCATAGAAGTGGCAGTGTTGTAGCGGTAAGATCATCCGAGTTAATCGTCATTAGATCATCGTCGTCTTCTTCTGGTATTTTATCTTTCGATCCTTGCTTATTGACATTAGCCATAGATTCCATCGAGTGGCTTAGATCTTCAAGAACTTTGTCGAAGGGGGATCTGTCATCCGCCATCCACTTCTTGAGCAGCTTCTTGAGACCAGATTCCCATTCAATGATGTCAGCTTTTTTGATGACCTGTTCACTAGTTGAAATGTCCAAAGCCGGATCGACGGGGAATTCTCGAGTCTGGTGACGAGTCAACGCCTGGAAAAGCGATAGACAATCCCGAGCTTCTAGGCTGAAATCGTCGGGTATTCCTCTTGACTTGTTAATCAAACTAGCAATGGGGTGAATAAACGCAAGGCCTTCGAGCCCGTCAAGACCAAGCGTTGCAAACGATGGACGTTCCGCTAGTCCACGAAATGCAAATCGCTTTGGAGGATCGAAGACGAACTTCCGTAGGTCTGAGTATCTGTGCTGATGAGTGATCATAGACATCTCAAAGCCCGACTGCCGCTGAGTTGCAGTGAGCCAGGAATTGAACATCTCTGGATTGCCCACAGTAGCAGACAAAGCAATAATAGGACAGGGAGCTAAAAGTAGCAGCTGCTCCCACACTATCCCGTCTTCGGCTTGGCCGATTGAGTGTATTTCATCGAAGATAATACGTTTCACGCGAGGAGACCAGGATTTCGCATTGGTTGGAGCTAACAGCATTATCTGCAAGATATGTGGCACAGTCACCAGAATTTGGCACCCCGAAGGATTATTAATTCTGTAATCCCGAGTATGGACCGCCCATACTGACTTCCCAGGATGTTTGAACTTCTTGGCGAAGCGTGCTTGTATTTCAGCAGCGATCTGGTTCACTAAAGCTTTCGTCGGCGCGACATATACTACATTGTTAGCATAATGTGACTTTTAGATTATCCTAAAACTTACCAAGAACGCTGTCATCGCTCTCACGTAGTGTCTTCTCCATTGCGTAAAAGGAGATGAAAGTTTTGCCTGCACTTGTAGGAGCAACAACAAAGACACTCTTTTGCCCATCTAGGTCGTCCAGAACCCGCCGCTGCCAGCGATCCGGTTGGAACGGAACCCTGGAATCGGGCGCTGAATCAAGATTGCGGTCCATATACGGGCCACAATGTAGTAGCTGAAATGATTGATTATCCAAATCAATTGCAATCTTGTTGTCTGTAAGAATGAGCAACCCAGGATCACAGGCCAGCTTTCGGTCTTTGGTCACGATTGGGATTCCTGGGTCTGGTAATTTGAGACTTTTGATGATCTTTCTAAGATTCTCTGCAATCGTCATGGTCAGGCTGTCAAGCTTTGCAACTTGGCGAGCAGTGTTCCATAGGAGCGATATGACTCCGAAAAGCTCTTCCTTTGACGAGACAGCATCAGTACTCTTCCGCAAAGTACGGTAGATGTCAAGTAAGATGACAGAGAGGTGAAATTGCACCTCTGCTTCGAGTATTTTTCGTTTTGAGTCTGGCAGATCCCGCAGATACGCACTGATTTTATAATACTTTGACTGGAGACTGCGTTCGGACTCCAGATTGGTTCTCACGGTCCGCCAAGCTCCAAATAATTTCTCTTCGTTTTCGCTTTCCTTGATAGCTTTACTAGCTGCAATATCTTCGAGCAGTGCTTTTTTACCGGCACCCCTGCGATGAGTTTGTGCTTTAACCTCCGAGGTCTTCTTATTGCTTGGGCCTGTATTATCGCTTTCCTTAGTGATAGGTACCTTGTTAGCTTTCGCATCCGAGACAAAGATAATCTCAGGTTCCAAGGCTTTCCCTGCAGCATTGGTCAAACTTGCAGCGTAGGATTGCATCTCAGCCATAAAGAGTTGATCTCGTTTGAGACCTCGGGCTTTATATTTTGCAGTGGCAGGTGTCTGCTGAGCTTGTTTAAGATCGAGACGTCTCTTCGAATTATGCCAATGCGAGACCTCTTGAAATATCCGCCCAGAAGTCTGTTCCGATGACTTGAAAGGCGTAATGCGAATGTTGATCGATGCCAAATGTCTATCGAAAACGGGGTTGGAGAACGGTAAGATTGCGACAGCGTCCGGGGCTGAGGTATTGATTTCTGTAGTATGGTAGGTAGCATTCTGCGATCCCGAAGGTAATTCAAGGTGACTGCCGGATAAATTGCAGAGACAGCGTGCAAGGTCTTCAAACACCCGAGTTGACTCGGCCGGGATGATTCCTCGAATATCATCAATCACGAAATCTTCAAACAGTCGACCATCAATTAAGTCGGAGATGTCACATGTCACTGTTCCCGCTTCCATGGCTTCCGACCAAGCGCCGCTTGATATCAGAGTGGTCGACGCGCACGCAAATCTGGCGAGAAAGGATTGCAGCAATGATTGTTCGTCACTAGTGCGGCTTTGAATTGGTTGCCGCCTGTTTGAAAGATGTAACGACGTGATAAGAACGGTGTGTGCGAGAAAGCGTGCGGCAAGATCTCTCGTCGTCGGATCAACCTCGAGTATGTGAGCAAGAATGACGACAGTGAGTATTTCACGTTCTGTGAAAGCTCGAATGCGATCGTCCGTCCGAGGATACGACTTGCATTGGCAAGTTTGCATCCTCGTCATAGCATTTCCCTCGTTCTTGAGGTTCAGTCTCACCATGATTTGTTCAAGGTTTCCAGTACTAACGGAGTTTGACAAGCTAGCAATTACCTCTTGACATTCGACTTTAGATCTTGCCTTGGTATTGCCTTCCACTACCATACTCATAACCTACACGGAGTGAGCCAGAGAAATGATTTAAGGGGCAAAGGCACATAATACCTTTGTGTCCGCCCACTCCAATCCGTTGATAAGCGCAATGCTGTAGCTTTGGTTTATTAGCCAACAGATCATTTTTCGAAAGGCAACCTTTCTTGACGTTTCCTGAGCGGCGATTTCGGTCTGAGTTTTCTCATCATTGGCTGGTAATGGAGCCAAATTTGCACCATCGTGACACATCACAAAATATATGCCTGTCGCACTCAAGTACTCTTGGAATGCGGTGTCCTGTATCGATGCAAATGAGTGAATTAAGAGAGTCGGTTGTGATTTCGGGAGATTGACACTGAGATGTCTCTGAATAGCAGCTCTGGCAAGCATATATTTTGGTCTATTAGCAGCAGAAACTCCTCGTGGGAGACAAAGCTCTTTGTGGTTGCCGAAGAACACAATGTGGAAGTTACATTTCCGCTGTATCAACCCTTGCAGGAAGCATTCTACAGCGTAGACAGCGTGAAGTAGCTGGAAGCCGCCTGTTTCGAGTCCAATGTCAGTTTAACCAGGGACAAACCGTCCCACGAGTATAAAACCTGCAGCTTACGATCAAAGTCAAGGTGCGGATCGCTGAAGCATCGTAGCAGAAGCGAGTCTCCTTCGAGAAGGAACAATTCTTGTCCAGCATAATCGCCCACGAGGTCAACTCTCCTGACTGAGAGCTTCCCGTACCTGAAAAGCAGTGTAAGCATTAAGGATCAGTGTTGGAGCATGCAATGTAAGATACCATTGCAACAAGGCTTCATGTTGCTCGTTCAAAGTCTTTTCTTTGAATTCTTCCATGGCTTTTTGTTGTTGTTTTTGTTATTGTGTAGTTTTAGTTGAAAATGATGGCCGGCGCGTTATTTAGAGGGAATATTTACACAGCAGGTCAACGACTAGCGGGCCATTGCAGGATTCGCGGGTCAAGGTAACAAACAAACAAACAGAAAGCAAGAGACTGTTGTGGCAATTGGTGGTTGGTTTAGTGAACTTTCATTATTGTATACTATCTAGATAGCTGTACGAATACCAGTCTATAAAATCAGCGTAATTAGAATGTTGAAAACTTCTAGGTGGCTAAAGTAAAATATGCTGTAACAAGGTGGAAGCGAGTTGTGTTTGACAATTTTCCTCGGCTAGGTGTAAGGCTGTAGTCGCGCGCTTAAGATATCTAATCGGAAAAATGCCATGGAGTCGGCGGATGTCCCTCCCACCTGTGTCAAGCTCTTCTCATTACTTACGATGATTAAGTAAGGCTATTCGAAGAAGCGCCCAGTGATTCCAAACTCCGTGTATCTGGACTAAGTTTGGGACGAATGTTTCAGAAATCTGATCCACGGAAATGTCAGCACATCAAGGAGAAGAGCGTTTATTGACCGTGTATGATGAGTCTTGGGCGGACGATGTTATAATGCGGCGTGCTTACCTTTGACAGCTTTGCCGATGTACATTATTACTTCAGTGCCCCCACACCTCGACCAGCAGCTCACCGATTTGACAAAGGATCGTACCTTTACTTCTATGGGAATACGAGCGGCAAAGGAGGTAGACTAGAGATAGCCAACAATGTTGGCAAACCAGAGCAGGATGCTTTCACTGGCTGTGAGTTCTCGTGATGAGTGTCACTCTGGGAGATAGAGAGCTGAAGATTCGCATGTTCGCAGCCATGGAATCAACAATTGTGCGTCAGTCACACAAACATCCTACCTTGTGTACCGTCGTAGTCGACGGCTATGGCAGCCATCCCGAGAGCACACCGTCGCCGATTCAGCAACCCGAACATTACTGGAGGCTCCCGAATACAGATCCTCGTAGCGAGGGAAAGTATCTTTTCCGACTTCACACTCTCGACATATACTTCTGGACAGCGGAAGACGCGAATACATTTGTTGCTTCTTTGAGAAAGAAGCTTGAGATCAATCAATTGGATGTCGTTGATCTATCGCCCACTCCGGCGTCTCATGATCAAGCAATGAGTCCTGTAGTGCAGAATCTCGAGAATGTTGCAATCCAGGACCCAGCTTACCGCAATGGGAAAACACGCAACTCAAGTACCAATTCAGCAGGCGTGAAGAGTCCGGCGAACGCAGATACCTTCAAAGACGGAACAAGGCCAAGCACAGAAAAGGCGCAAATCCCTACGCCGTCCCAGCCTCAAGACAAACCAAAAGAACAGAATCCAATAATGTTTCAGCCGCTTGCCTACAATCCAGCTGCCCCCCCGGCGCCCGAGCCTATCAAGCACCGCGAAAAAACCCCACCACCCGTTGATGCTGAGGTAGGCACTGGACTTGCCGCTGCTGCCTTGCGAGATCACTCACAAACAGCTCCAAGCCAAAGCTCGATGTCTCGCCCTCCATATGGCCACCCCCAATCACCTGGCATGTTCGGTCCTCAACAAGCGCAATCGCATACCCCCTCTTTCACTTCTCCCCATCCCTCCACTGGTTATGCGAATTCGCAATCATCAGTGGGCCACCGAACGTCAAGCGTATCGTCATTTCCTCCTCCTCCTCCACAGAGCGGGAGGAACAGTGTCAGTCCATACACCCCAGTACCTTCATTTGCCGCACCTCCCCATGGTTCACCGCATTCCGCCTTGGGAAATTCTCAGCAAATGGGTTCAGGTTTCAGTGCCCCCTCTCAAGACTCAATTGCTCCGTTTTACGGCCAAGGTAGCGCGCCTCCACAATCTCCTGCCACCGAAATCCTTGGAGATTCGTATGTGGCAGGCGTTCGACAGCCTCTGCAGCATCTCCACCCCCAGTACGCTGACTACACCCCACCTGGGCATGAGCCACCTGTGGGCGGTTACTCTAATTACCAGTATACCCAGCAACAGCAAGCGCAACCGCAGCAACATCACCATCATCATCACAATGAAGGCAATGAATACGACATCCATAGTCAAGTGTACAGACCTACAGAAGAAGAGGCTCATGGACGCAAGCCGTCAAAGCCGTCAAAACAGCCGCAAGGCAGACTCGAGCAGACTGCCGAACACGTTGACAAGAAGGTCAATCGGTTCTTCAAAAAATTGGAGAAGAAGATAGGTTGACAGGGCCAAATTATATGCGACCCACGACCTATTGAAGACTTCCTTGATCAAAAAAGCAAAAGACGAAAGCCATTAGGGGTTTTTGGTTCGACTGTTTGAGTCTTTGCTACTTCTCGTCATGGTCCACCGGATCCAAAATTGTGACGAGAAATGGCACTTGGGCTACTCGATTGCTGGACAATCTCGAGAGCCTTGATTGTTTGCCCTCGAGTCTACGATTGGTTGAGGCTGGTCCTTATTTTGGATATGCTGGGTGGTGCAAGGATTCTGAGGGAATTTCGTGTGAAGTGAAAATGCAACCATTTACAATGATTTGTCAAATGAATGGGAGACGAAGATGTACAGATTGCAAATAAGTATGATAGTTGGCAAAAGCTTAAATAGGATGGTTTTTAAGTCCATAGGGGAAGGTGTAGCGAGAAAATGAGATTAATCCCGTTCACAAGACCTAAACAAGTACTTTATTGATTTGTATATTTGCAATAATGTAAAGACACCCCTTTCCCCTTTCTCTTTCAAATCTTCAGCAAGTCATTTCCTCGAGCTCAGTTCAATTGCTGTCTTATAGCAATCCAGAATCAATTTGCAACACCGACGCCCGAAGCAATTGTAAGTGTGCCCCGCCTGTCAGCAAACATTCCACGTCTCCAGACGCGCCTAGGCCTATGCAGCTATGCCTAACCATGCCTCTCTCCTTGCACAATCTTACAATTACGTCTGTGAGCAGTGCATTTACTGACAGTGCTTGATCTCTAGTCATGTCAGCAGGAAACTCTGGTTTTGCTTCCTTGCGAGCAAAGTTCGAACTGAAGGACGAATCCACCTCGCCTCCTTCCCGCGGTCGCTCTCCAGCTGCATCATTGAGTGTGACGAGCGACGACTCGCGTCCAATATCAAAAGTGCGAACCAGCTTTGTGTCTGTCGAGGATAGTGGACACATGGGGGACTCTAATACAATTGAAGAATCCGGCGATAAGGGAGTAGCAGTAAATGGAGATGGCGCGGAGGAGCATACAACCAACGGAGCCGTGGAAGGGTCTAAGGCCAACGGCATCAACTCGACTCCTCAGAAGTCTCACAAACTGGAGGAGAGCACTAAGGAGAGCACTCCTAAACAGTCGGTGCCCGATATCTCTCCACAAAAGCCGAACAACACACCTCGTCAAAGCCTGGGTATAGCGAACGGCGTAACTTTGACTGCTAATCCAGACAAGCCGAGCTCTGCTGCAGAAGATGATACTGCTGTCATGCTACCATCAGATCCAAAGGACGCAACTGTAGTCTCGGGTAGTGCCGCTCTGGAGAGAGAATCATCTCCGTTGGGGTCTATATTGAAAGGATCACCGTTCGAGCAGGACGAAAAGACCGCAACTGCTGAACCGATACAATCTTCGGGAAAACAGGCCAAAAGCCCTAGCACTCCGATGACCAACGGCAAGCTAAAGGAGGCCACAGCACAAAACCCGGGACAGCAGTCCAAGACAATAATTGCTCCTCGTCTCTCTAATATTGGAAAGAAACCATCTGCTTCGCCAGCATCCTCGACTGCCGAAAAGCCCAAGAGCAAGCCTCAAACCTCCCCACTTCCTGCGCCCATGACCCCCAAAGACACAGCAACGCCTACGAAGCAACCGCTTTCTACAAAGATGTCACCAAAGATACCAGCTTCAAAACAATCAAAGGAAGAAATCCCCGAGGAAACAAGGAAGACGACTGCTGAGAGACCAAGCCGACCATCTGCGGCACCAAAAGCCCCTGTGTCAAAGCTTGCACAGAAACCAGGGAAGAAGCCAGGTCCCACATCACCACCCTCATTCACAAAGCCGCGTCCAAAGTCCCCAACACGTACAGTCCGACTACCTGGCTCGGCAACCGCACCCACCGCCGCATCTGCCGCTAAAGTCGACGCAGCACCTCCCACCACAAGAGGCAAATCCAAGGATCGTGTTCCCTCGAATCCAACGTCCTTACGGCAAAAGCCGATTCGTGCATCGCTGCCTGGAGGATCAAAGCCCGTTGAAAAGGCGAAAGATAAGCCGAACTCACGTTTGAGTACCGCAAGCTCGAAGGCGCCCGAAGGAAGTTTTTTGGACAGAATGATGCGTCCGACTCAGAGCTCTTCTCAGAAGACACATGAAAAGGTGGAAGCCAAATCTCCACCTAAGAAAACTACTGGGTTGAGACCCAAACGAAAAAGCGATGTGAGTGAGAAAGCGAGGAGCGAAAAAGTCGAAACGACGGGTGAGCAGTCAACGGAAACAGTACCATCAGCGCCAGCACAAGATCCGGTTGATTCAAGCGCAGCTCCAACTTCGAATGGAGCAAACAAAGTTATCGAGGAAGCTCCTCCAGCATCTGCTACCTGAGGTTCAACGCACCAATTCAAAATTGTCTCCGGCCTTCTCGATATGGTGCGTTGTAAGCAACATGGTTGAGATTCTAGGGTTCGAATGCATATGTTGATCGTCTGGAGTTCTATACCACAATGCATGTAATAGCGACTCACTGGAGCTAGCTAGCTTCGAAAGCTGGCAGTATGTACAACTAATAGGCTTGCTGTCGTTCTTGAATCGATTAGCTTCGTAAATTACATTTTGCAGCCGTGTCTTTGACCTGAAATCCTCAGCTCGGACGAATGTTTGACCATCTATACATCCGGGACATCGTCCAGCACAAGCCAGGCAATAGTCTCACGACACCCTTCCAACATATCTCTTTGCCCCATTCCCCCCTTTTCACCACGACACAGGATTCACCCGACAAAGCAACATTCCCCCAATCCTCCTATCCACACACTCCCTAGCCTCCATAATCCCCCGATCCGTCGTCACAAACATGCTCTCCCCTATCCCCCTCAACCCATCAACATACCCCCTCTTCTGGCCCCTCACCAACATCTCAATATCCGCAACCGGCATCCACACCCGCCGCGTAGGCTTGGACACCAACCTCATCTTCTCAAGCACAGGCTTACTATTATAATACTTCAACCCAACCCACAACCGCCTCGACGAAATATTCTCCTGCGTCACTGGCTCCAAGCCCCCCCTCCCCACTCCTCCTCCTCCCCCCGAAAACGTAGCGACATGTCCCTGCCCCACCCCACCGCTCGCTTCCTCCTCGGGATTTGCACTCATGGTCGGTGCGAGTGCGCTAGGCGGGGGAGGCTGGGGGCCGCCTATGACGACGGTGTTGACGTAGCCGCATTTTTGCAGTTGCAGGAGGAGGGTGTGGAGTTGGGTGGTGGGGGGGAGGGAGGTGAGGCCGAGTCGGGCTTTGGAGGCGTTTTGGAGGTGGGAGCAGGCGTGGGCGAGGAGGACGAGGGACATTTGTTTTCCTTGTGGTCTCGTTTCTTTTGGGTAGTTGGGTCGGGTTGGAAGGCGGGAGGGAGTCGTTGGTCGATTTTTTTGGTTTCTTGTTAGGGGGAGTTTGGCATGGTTGGAAGGTCTGATGGAGGGCGGGTTGGGCGTCTGAGGGGTATGTTGGGTGTGTGGTGGATAAGGGAGTTTTCCCCGAAGGAGGATGTAGGTCTGGCGTGAGACTTTCGAAAAAGGTCTTAGGCATGGAGCACCAAATTAAGGTTGGGGTTGCCGAGGATGCCGCTTTTAAATTAGCATGCTCAAAAAAAAGTAGATTTCTTGGCACACACACCTGATACACCAACCCCCTAAATTTGTATGTAGAGACCAACATCAATTAGCGCAATTACCTGAAATCTATTCTTTCGTCGCAATATCCTAAAGTGGTAATAGTGAGGCCTCAACTTGATATATATAGACTAATTGAGGTATTATAGGCTACCTACTATAACTATTAACGACGCTAGCCGTTTTATAGCCTCGGAGCTTCTATAGGTATATTAGAAGCCTTCTATTATCGCCCAAAGGGTCTATTATAGTTATACTATATTATATAGATAGGAGCGTAATCTTTAAGTATATAGTAATCTAAATCTATATTATTATAATATACGCGGTTAGTCTTAGAGATTTATATTTACGGCTAAAAAAGCCCTCCTCGAGTACTAGAATTAATATTTATAGGCCTATTAAGACGAGTTAGTATTATTTCTAGAAAAAGAGTAGAATATATAAATTAACTAGTAAATAATAGGATAGTTTCTAAAGAAAAATCGACTAAGTCGTTAATAATTATAACGCGTAGGACTATAGAGTTAGTAGTTATATATTATATAATAAGCTATAATACTTAATCTTACTACTAAGTAACTAGTATTTCTTAACGAGGCTCTATTTAAAATATAGACCAGATAGAGGTATATAGTATACGGCCTAATTAGATAACACGTTATTCGCGAAGACGATATATAAAGAGATAATATCTAGAGTATTCTTTTAATCTATACTATTAATAGCTACCTCCCCTATATATCTATTTAATTAGAGTATTTTAACGGTAACGCCTTTTATAACTAGATTATTAATAAGCTACTACCTTATTATAATCTATATCTAGAGTTACGAAGTATTATTTATCTAGATAATATTAGCCTCTATCTAAATCCTCGTATTCGCGATATAATAGAGGTTAAAGGTTATCTACTTTAATTTCTCTCTCTCTATTCGCCTAATTATAATCTAATTAAACTTACTTTTAGTATACTTAAGGCGTAGATATAGCGCTATTTTTAATCCTTTTAAAAGTTATTTAAAAATAATTTTAGTAGCTTTCTAGCCTATATAATTAAGAATAGTAGATATAATAAGAAGGCTATAGAGTACTTTTATTACTATATAGAAGAATATTTATTTAAGAGTAATTATAAGGCCTTTTAGCGAGAGCTTACTTTATAGTCTCTCTTAAAGAAGGTACTAGAGTAAAGAGCTTAATATAGACCTAATTTAGTAGTATAATAGCTTTAAGGGAGGCTACTTACGGGGGAAGGCTATATAGAATAAGATCTTCTATAGAAGGTTATAAAAAGTAGCTAGGAGAAACTTCTATAGATATAATCTTATTATAGAGGTAAAACTATATAATTAAAGATAATCTAGGCTAGGCCTATTCGTACACCCCCTTCCCCTAGGCGTACACCCCCTAAACCCCTAGGC